>ML808822.1:79915-113931 GCA_009831015.1 Picea engelmannii
ACCTTTGAAAAAATTATTTATCCAATAACAATTAAAATGAACTTGGTGGAGGGTGTATGCCCTTATACTCCTCCAATGGTTTTAATACAATAAGAACTTGAACAAGAAGAACTTACCAATTATTGTAGAAAATTCCTTACAAATTTCAATGCTAGCAAGACAAAATCTTAGTTTACCAAGAAATATCATTTGGAAAATTCCAAGACAAACCTCCAAGAAGAGTAGTGCACAACTTTAGCTCCACACTAGGCAAGATAGAATCCAAAAAATATTGCACAAGGGAGAGAAATCAGTTTTGACCAAAGAGGGTGAAAAGTTTAGCCAAGAGTATCTTCACTCAAGAGAGAGTGAGTTATCTGAATGAAATGATCTTCTCCTTTATTTATAGGACTTAAAATTACAATTTTTCCACATAACTTTGGCTAAAACACAATTAAGATGACAACCCCCCTTAATTACCCATTTACTATTAAAAATTATATTTTTACATGAAAAATAAACCCTAGAAGGTGACGTCATACCCCTAAGGGGTGACATTTTGACTCTTTTTACAAATCATTGAGTTCTTTGAGGAAGGATTTGGCCTCCAAAGGCCATGTGTCATCATGTTGTGCATCCTCCATCCATCTACCATGTCAATTCACCTTCCAAACTTCACCACTATCATCAAAACCCTAGTCCCATCATGATGTCAAGCCCAAAGGTACAGTGCTTTAGCCTCCAAAGGAAAATCATTGGGATAGTAAGGCATAGGTGAGGTCCTCTCTCAAGCCTCCAAAGACAATGTTCATCATTCGATGTGCCCTAAGGTGTGGGATATGGCATCGATCTATGGATTTCCTTCCCCAAAGAATTCCCAAGATAGGATTGTTCCTTCAAAACGGTCCACCAAAAAAGGTCCTACAAAGACAAATGGGTGATCCCTCTAAGGGTCTCAAGTAAAAATAATTATAGCAAGTAAAACCACATTTAGTACAAGAGCCACCTAAACATGTGCATCAAAACTACCTTATCAAATTAAACAAGTGCTCAAAGACCTTATGCAATTTTCCAAGTTTAGGTATGGGAGGATTGACAAGGTGACATGTTGGGTGAATCATTCCTCAAGTCAAGGAGTGTTTCCCAGGTGTACCCCTCTCTAAGTCATGTAAATAAGATGACATGGATGGGGGGTAAGGATTTTGGGAATGGGTTTCATGAAATAAAAGGGTTCATATTGTCTCATTTATTTGTTCCTTTGTAGAGGGTGTGTTGCACCTTCGTTTTCAATGGATCCTTTTTCCAAGCCCATTTATTTTCCATTTATTAATTAAAGTACAGAACAATTGGGTACTCTGAATGGGTAACATGAAACTTTGAGGCAATACTTTAATGTCAATTGAAGTTGAAAGTACATAGAGTTCCATAAGGGTAAAGAAAAGAATGTAACACACTTGTGTAGATCGCTCAACTAGTGGGACATCTATATAATATGAAATTTTTTCTTCCAGGTATTTGATTTTTTAGGAGAAACGTTTCATCATTATCAAGACCTATTTGGGTGAGCATGTTTAATGTTATATTTTTGGATTTTATATTTTTCTAGCTACATTCTCTCTAGGCCTTCAGCCCCTTATTCCCATGAAATGAGGTACAATCCCTTCTTGGGTCAGTACACCCAAAAATCCAAAAAGATAAGGATGTGAAAAGGATGAAGTTTGAAAAATGATAAGTATGATCGAGAATGACATAATGACTCGGGAAGGGGACCTCCTAGTAGAAAACCCATCTCCAAGGGTGACCACTTACTAGATCACAATGTCAACCACCAAGGTGAAACAGGGAAAAGAGCATAATTTCCAAGTAGACATATAATCAAAAGAATCATTAAATGCAACATACTCAAATGCCTCAAGTATTAAAGTGACACTTACCAAAATACCTAACTTGTACCTCATGCAGAAAGACCCATTGTCTTCCGAAAGCAAGTTGATGTGGTGATTTCCATAGTGATGAATTGAGGACACATGGTGGTGAAGTGGGTCTCTGTCTATGCATGTGGACATTTTCATTTATCTGTCTCTCGGTACTCCATGTCTGCAATTGGAGGGCCTCGAGACATCATCTCCTTATTTATCCCTAGAAATTTGGGATAACACCTGCCTTCTACTCGGGGGAATATACTTGTCGTAGAGTGCATAAGAACCTCAACATCTCCTGGTTATACTTGTTCCTACACTAAAACATCAAAACGTAAAATATAGGGTGGATCACTCACCCTTTTCTCATACAATCAAAATCATAACTTCAAAATTGAGAATTAATATACAAAAGAAAATGTTTCATTTTTTTATATAATATGATGAAATCAAAGAATGTAAATCAATAATGCAAGTACAGAAAAATGAAAATGAGAAGTTAAATACAACTAAACTATCATGAGGAATCAAAATGAAAACGCAAGAAAGAAAGATGACCTACCTACTTACTTGGGGCCTGGGCCCTGCAAAAGTCAAGTACCTTGAATATAGGGTTAGAGAAAAGACCCATCTACTAGAAATGACATCTTTCTCCCATCCATGGCTGAAAAATAATACTTCTCTTTCTTGGAATTCTTATTGATTATGTAAGGGTCAAGCCAAGAGTTGTTATTCTTCTGATCATATTTGGGCTTTCCCTTACTTTTATCCCACATGAGTGCAAGGCTTCCTTCACTATAGTTGATGTAAGGTATACTCTCAATGTAGGGGTATGAAGGTGGATTTGTGTTGACTACATCTTGAATATCCTTCTGACGCTATTTGTCCCCTTTATCTTCTTCTTTATTCAATATTTTGATGGACCCTGGTGCCTTGCCTTGAAATTTTTCCAACTTACCCTTATATTATTAGGTCCTTTGAAGTAGTGTAGCTATGCAATCCTCCTACATAAAAGGTATATCTTGCAGATCATACTCAATCATATCTGAAACCTCATCAAAATCATCATCACTATTATAATTAGGGTTATTCTGATATAATACATGTTTCCTGGACACCTCTCAGTTATAGAGAATCTTGAAAGTACCATCTCCAATAGGAATGTGTGCATGAGTGAGGTCCATGATGAGAAATCCACCAAGGGTGGCCACCCAAATCCTTAACAAGAGCATGCCGCAAGCATCTGGAACATCAATCACCACTATGTTCATGATAAGGCCAATGTGAGGGAAATATTCTAAGTATACTTCCACGTCTTCTATGAGACCATCAATCTTCACCTTCTTGGAATAAATTCCACATACATTTCCATATGGGCGAGTTGTTTTTAGATGAATTTGTTTCATGACCTTCAAATACATCACATTTTCCAAGGCCACAGAGTCTAGCATGCAATTGTTCAAGCATAGACCATTCACACCAAAAGATATATAAAAGGGAGGGTTAGTATCCCTCTATCATCCATGGTACATGGTGTTTAAAATAACATGGGGATCTTATTCCTCATTTGGAACTTTTAATAAATTCAATACTTCTCTTCTCACGAAAGGGATATTGCACATTCATTTCACTCGAAATGTCATATTAATTTTTCCAACCATGGTCGAGACATCTATATTCAACTAAATACCTTTTTTCTCCTGCATTGTTTTTGGAAGAAACTCTCGAAATGGATCATGGAGGTGGTGGGGCCACCCTCTTCGCTGGCTGGGGAGAGGTTTCCTTTGGCTAAGATACATTTTTCTTTGTTGGATGAGATGAATTTTTCTTTTCTGGATCCTGTGGAGGTGGGATAGGAATATTATTCCTTCTTGCATAAGTCAGGATCTCCCTCTTAATTCTTTCCTTTGATCTTAAATAAATTGATTAAGAACTCCAAGTCAACCTTCCTTGGATCCCCATTTTCTAACTTCATCAAGTTTTTCCTGTGCAATATCTGTGGATTCATCATCACCATCATCCTGAAAGGAAAAGACTATATCTATTGAGTTGATATTGTCAGGAGAATATTCTTCTCATCTTGGAGATTCTTCCTCTGGATGAGGCTCTTGGAAAGGAGAACACTATGGAAATTCCTCCAAGTTCACCATCCCGTCAGGGTTTAGTGCATCAAGAGCCTTTGCCTCTTGTTGAGGTTTTGTCTTCCAACCTGTGGATTCTTTCTCGATGAAAGGGTGCCTCAAAGTAGACTATTTCCTTTCCATTTTTTTAATCGTCTCATAACCTTATTCTTAGTTTGGAGAAACTAAGTATTCATCTAATAAATCTTTTGAGATATTATAGAAATTGGATCCAATGCATTGTTTGTAGTTGTCTTTGTTTTTGGTTATGATCTAGCATAAGGATATTGAAAATGATCGAACATGGAGCAAATAATATCCTCCTCGATCTCTACACTATATTCTTTGGAATCTACCAAAGTGCGGGGTTTCTTATTCCTTAGTATGAAACCAAATTTCCCCTCAAAGGCATTGACATAGAGAAGACAAACAACTGCTACTGTAGGGCACAAATGCTCGGGGATTTGGCTATGCAGTTTATCAAATATGGTATCAAATTCACTAATTGTCTCATTCTCCTTTTTCTTTATCTAGTTGAACTAATTCATTAGCATTCTGCTATCTTTCTTCATTGACCATATGGTTATGAATATATTAGAAAAGTATTTGTATGTTTCTACATGATTATTCTGTAAGATATCAAACCACCTTTAGTCATCTTCTGTAAGGGATGTTTCTAGTAGCCTCATTGCAACATATTCATGTTCCACTCCTTTGTTCTCCGTGTCTCGACCAATTACATGCAAGTGGGGTTCTACAGTGACTACATTGTTTCCAAAGAAATTTGGTGTAACACCCCAGGTTTTGATCCCCGTATTAAATAATGTATTTTGTTAATCCATGAAAGGCCCAAGTACCAAAAAAATTGAAATAGGCCAGTATGCCTAGGAAATGTAATGGTTGATCATTATTAATAATAAACAGATCACTAGCTTCTAGACGAACAAAGACAAGAGTTATAGGGGGGTTATGATTCCAAAAGAGAGGGGCTTCAGGGGATAAGTATTTATTTTATATTTTATTTACCCATTTTTGTTTTAATGGAGAGTAACAGTTACATGAAATTCTTCGTGGGGAGGACAAGTTGTTCCTTAGTTCCAAGAATTACTTAAACCCATCTTTGGTCTGGGGTGGGGGTTGATTCTTCTTCTGTCATTCACTTACTCACTCATTGTTCATTGTTCAAACCTTTCATTATGTTCTCTCTCCATTCATTCTTTCACCCATTCATCTTTCCTCATTCGTTTTTGGCTTGGGAAGGGAAAGCAAACTGCTGGAGAGGAGTCGTGGTTTTTTGGATGTAGAGACTGTTGGTGTATTCTAGCCATGAATCAAGGACTACATGTCTGAGATGCATTGGCCTATGTTGAATTTTTCTCACAGCTGTGAGTCCTGAGATTCCCATCATGGATATTCTGGACCAATTGCAATAGAGCCCCGGAAGGAGATGGACAACCTGAGGGATTTCATGGCAGAGAAGGGAATCCATTCTCTTGGGTTGTGCAGGATGGGTAGAAGAGAGATGGTGTACTTGGATTGTCGTGGGTGCTAAAAATCCTATGAGAGCTTGAGTGCTTACTGATTTTGGAAGCCGAGTGACACTCTGGAGCCATCCTTGTGGATTCATAGCCCTGGCTCAGGGGTGACACTGCTTTTGATACTTGGAACAACAATGTTTATGGTTAGGTCGAATGTCCTTGACCTGTTTCTAGTTGGTGATTTGTTTCATAAAAGATAAATGCTCTCTGTTATGGTTTTATTTGCTTGTGTATTTATTTCAGTGTGTATTTACTTATCTATGAAATTTCTATCTATAATATGCATACTTGCTGAATATTGTTGTGCATGACATATATCTCATTTATTTATATCATAACATGAATATTGATCTATGCATGTGAATAATTCATGCATATTTATTGATTAAAAGTAAGATTAGAAGTCAAAAGAAGTCCAGAAGTGGGATTGAAGTGGTGTAGCCCGGCCTGGGGGTGTTTGGGTACGTTACAGATTGGTAATAGAGATTTTGGTTGAAACACTGGACTGGTATGGGCCAGAACTATTGGACAAGGTATTATGGTTAAGAATAATATGTCTTTGAGATATTAAATCTCAAGAGAGATAACATTGTAGATATCGTGCAGAAGCCAGAGCATCGTATAGATAGAGATCCTTTGTAAAGGATCGTAAAATCGTGACCGTTCCTTTTTGAATTCGGGAGCGATCACCACCGTGGAATCAAGGAGTTCTAGATTGTTAGATATGAAGATGGGTGAATGAGGACCGTTAGATAAAGGTGAAACCAAAGGATGTGAGATATTAAGTCACAACCGTCAGATTGAACCTATCGATCACCAGTCATTGATCAAAGTCGAGAAGGAGATGGAAAACTATGGAACTTCATCTCTTTGGTGATTTTTGGGAGATAGGGCAGAAGCATGAAAATGGTCGAAGTTGCAAATTTTCTCTGACCGTCTGATGTGATAGCAGGCTTGGGTGAAATATTCATCATTATTTAGGTTCCTCCAACATTGACCACTTCAAAAAAGTTTAACTCCAAGAGAATCAAACCCCTTTAGAACTTCTATAACCCGAAGTCCTAGAGAATCGAAGTCTCGTCGACCATTAGACCGGGGGAAAGACTTTGGAAGTAATGCCCACCGTCAGATCTAGAAAGGGTGGAAGAATAACAATTTTTTGGAGCTTCAGAACTTCACCACTCTGGAAATTATTGGAAAATGGGCAAAGCCCTGAAGTGTCGAAGTCCCGAATTGCTAAAGCCCTGAAGTGTCGAAACCAAAAAGTGTAAGGCCACCATCATGGAATCACATTGGCCTTCATATTTGGGGATGAGAATGTGGATCATGCATTTGATGGATGACGCCTCATGGGCCACATGGCTAGGGTTCTATGTGGGGACACATGTCACCCAGATTATGTAATATTCCAGATATAAAATAGTATGCAAAACATAAATAATTAGCTAGAAATGGTAGATAAACAATGATATAACCATAACAACACTAAAATAATACCAGAATAACACAAGAAAGAGCACTTTGATTACTGAGAGAAATGTTCACTTGCCTCTTCGAGGGAGAAAACTCCAGTAGAGAAAAGCTCTATTAAAATAATATCCAAGACAAAACTTCTCATACCCTCTACTCTTATTTATACTAAATATGCCTATCCAAAAGAACAATCTAGAGGAAGATCCTTCTAGAAGAAGAAACTTCTATTAGGTCTTATTACATTTGACTTATTCTTATTTATTGCTAGGCCTTATTAATATTGGCCTTTATTACATGGAAATATATTATTCTACCTAGTGAGGGGTTAGGTCCCTAACATGTCCTCCCTCTTAAAAACAATCTTGTCCTTAAGGCTTCAAATGAGGAAATTGCTGCAAAATGGTAGTTGGTTCCCAAGTGGCATTTGTTGGAGTTGTATTTTTCCACTAGACTAACACTTCCTTGATGGTGCACTGACATAGATGAAGCTCAGGTTGGTCCAAAAATGATTGTGGTTGTAGCCAAATGGATCCCTCTTCATCCAACTTGGGAAGGTTGATTTGAGTTTGGCACTTAGTTCCAATCATCTTCTTTAAGCAGGAAACGTAAAAATTAAGATGGATCCTAGAATGATTGGGAAAAGCTAATTGATAGGCCACGTATCCCACATGCTTGAGAACAATATAAGGACCATAAAATTTGGGCACTAGTTTTTGACAATGGTCAACCTTGAGGGATTTTTTATTATAAGGTTATAGTCGAAGAAACACCTGATCTCCTTCTGCAAATTGGCATTCACAACGACCTTGATCTTCCTTTTTCTTCATGTGATTCTGGGCCATGATCAAATTCTCTTTGAGGGTACAGAGAATAGCCTCTTGAACTGTAAGTGTTTATTCAACCACATGGACCTTCGATAGACCTAGAAAGTATGAGATAATTGAAGGTGGATTTTGTCCATATACTACTTCAAAAGGAGTCATGCGGGTAGTTGTATAGTAAGAAGTGTTGTACCACCATTCATCTAGTGGTAACCATTGAGCCCAATAATTTTTTTGTTCTGATGCAAAACACTTCAAATATGTTTCCAAACACTTGTTGATAACTTCAATTAGACCAACATTATGTGGATGATAAGTTGTGTTGATATGCAATTGGGTTCCTTGTAGCTCGAACAATTATTTCCAAAAAATGTTGGTTAAAGTGGGGTCACGATCATAAACAAGAGAATGAGGCATGCCCCGAAGCTTGAAGACCTGATCCATGAAAAGTTGAGCCACAATGGAGACTACAAATGGGTTTTGAAGAGAACATAAATGAACATACTTGGAAATATGATCAACTACCACCATGGCGAATGATTTATTGCCTGGTTTAGGTAATCCTACAACAAAATAAATAGAGATATCCCTCCAAATAGTCAGTGGAATCGAAAGTGGTTGTAGTGTGTGAGTATCTTTGACTGTTTCTCCCTTGTTGCGTTGAAAAACATCACATTTTCCCACAAAATTGTGAACATCTTGTTTCATACCATCCCAAAAAAAGAGAATGTTTGACCCGGTCATAGGTTTTCGTAAACCTTGAGGGCCCAGCGGTGGGTGTATCATGAAGCTCAAAAAGTATCATGGATTTAATTTTTGATTTTTTACTTAAATACAAACAACCTTAGTATCGAAGCTAATCATTGTGCCAAGAGTACCCTAGGGAAACATGAGAATTGGCCTGCAATTTTTGTATCACATGCAAAATTTTGGGATCATGTAGCCATTCCTGGAAAACATCTTGGAGCCCATATGGTACAATGAAGGAAAGGGAAAAAAGGGACCCTTCATCTTCATATTTTATGGAAGTGCATCAACAACCACATTGTCTTTTCCTTTCTTGTAAATGGTATCATAATCATATCCAAAGAGCTTAGTCACCCATTTTTGTTTCTTTGGGGTGGAAAGGCGTTGTTCTAGAAAATACTTGAGTATTTGATGATCTATCTTAATTTGGAAGCGTTTCCCCAATAGATAAGTAGACGAAAGATCCGATGCATCCTGAATAACCAACATTTCCTTTTCATAGATTGATTTTCCCAAATTTCGCTTGGATTGGTGTTTGCTAGTAAAGGACAAAGGCCAAACCTCTAGCATAAGGATTGCTCCAATTCCTTTCCTGGAAGCATCGCATTCCAAGAAAAAGGTCTTTATGAAATTAGGAAGGGGCAGGACTGGAGTGGTGCACATGGACGTCTTCAAGGTTTGAAAGGCCTGAGCAACTGCAAGATTCCAAGTGAAAGAATTATTTTTAAGGAGAGAAGTGAGAGGGGCTAAAATATTTCCATAATTCTTAACAAACTTGTGATAATAACCTGTTAAACCGAGAAATCCAAATAAACTTTTGAGATTCTTTGGGTGAGGCCAATCCTTCATAGCTTCAATATTTTTAGGATCCACCCTAACACTAACCTTGCCAACAAGATGACCCAAGTACTCAACTTCTGAGGCACCAAAAGCACATAATATTGTTTGAGGAAAAGTTGGTGTTGAGAGAGTAGATGGAGAACTCGATCCACATGAGAAAGATGGGTTTTCTAGGTTTTACTATAGATGAGGATATCATAAAAGAAAAATAAGACAAAATGATGGAGAAAAGGACAGAAGACATGATTCATGAGGCTTTGGAAAGTGGGAGGAGAATTACACAAGCCAAAGGGCATGACAAAAAACTCACAGTGGCCCTCATGAGTTCAAAATGCAGTCTTAGGAATGTCTTCCTTGTTCATACGTATTTGGTGGTATCCAGAACGAAGATCAATTTTAGTAAAGAACTAGGAACCACTCAATTCATCCAAGAGGTCATCAATGACATGAATGGGAAATTTGTCTTTAATGGTGAGTTTGTTGAGGGTGCGGAAGTCAGGACACATGCACCAAGAACCTTCTTTCTTAAGGACCATGACTACAAGAGAAGAGTAGGGGCTCATCATAGGATGAATAACACCTACATTGAGAAATTCTTGAACAATTTTCTCAATTTCATTTTTTTGGGAAAAGGGATGATGATAGGGACAAATATTGGGAGGAGGGTTGTCGGGGGCAAGGGGAATGGAATGATCATGAACACGAAGGGAAGGAGGTATTTCCTGGGGAGTGGAAAAAACAACTTGATGTTTAGAGTGGATGGATTGGAGGTCCTGTGGCACAAAGGGTGTCTCAGTGGCTTGAATGGCATGGAGTTGTGCAATAATGCTAGAATGAACTTGTTTTAGCATCTTTTCAATGCAATGGGAACTGATTATCTCTAGGGAACCAGCGGTGATGCCTTAGAACTTATATTGTTGGTCCTCCTGGTCGAATTGCATGCTTAATTCCTTAAAATCCATGAGAATGGGACCCAAAGTCCTTAGCCATTCTGCACCCAACACAATGTCACAAATGCCCATGTTGATAGAAAACTTATGATATTTCATGTGGTACTGACCAATTTGGAGACACACATTTTCACAACACCCACCACATTTCATGGACTCGCCATTGGCAATCATGATTTGAAAATTATTGACGGAACATATATAGAAACTAGTTTCTTGGGAAATGTGGTGATGAATAAAATTATGGGTGCTTCCACTATCAACAAGAATCATTACTTTCCTATGCTTAATGTAACCAATTAGCTTGAGGGTTTGGGGAGTAGAGAAGCCAGTGAGAGCATTCAAGGAAATGACCGGTTCGACTTCAGGAGGGGTTAGGTCAGTGGGTTCAGGTGACGCGACCACAAGGGGAGCCTCAACATCGTCTTCCTAAACATCCTCTGAGATGGCCATAAAAATATTTTGTTCCTTACACTTGTGCCCAATAAAATATTTGTCATTACAATTATAACAAAGGCCTTTGAGCTGGCATTCATCCATTTCTTCCCTGGTCAATTTTTGGATCTTTAGTGGAGTAGAAGGAGGAGTGGGAGTGACTGGTTTATCGTGAGGAACAAAGGAGGGTTTTCGGTTTTGAGAAGAGACAACCTGTTGTTCTTCCTTAGCTCTTTTAGTAGCATCCACCCAGCTCTGAGGCTGAGCCATGAGAACATGGGCACAAATCTCATCCTTGAGACCATTGATAAAACATTCTCGGAAAAAAGAATCAGACATGCCCTCTGTACAGAAAGACAATTGATCAAAAGAGGCTATAAAGTCTTCCATTGTGCCATATTGTTTCAACTTTTTCAAATTTCCTAAATGGTTGGTGTCAGTGTCAAAGAATTCATAAAGATCTGCCACACATTATGTCCAAGTCACATACCCTTGGCAGGAATTTTCCCCCCATTGCCACCATTGCCAACGTTCTTGATCTATATGGAGAACACCATACATGAGTTTGGTCAATTCATCTGTAATGCCATACAAAGAGAAATAATGTTCCATTTGAGTTACCCAGCCAGTGGGATCCAAGCCATCAAATTTGGTCACATCCACATGCCGAAGGCGTAGGTCATGCTGAAAGTGACGGGACTAAAAATTCTGGAAATGAGAGGAAGTTTCACCTTCAGGTTGAAAATGTGGGTTAGGTGAGGGAAGATTTGTAGGGATATGCAGCTTGGCGCAGATAATCATAGTGAAGGAGGCAAGTTGGGTATTGAAGTATTCAATATGGGTAGCGAGGTCTTGTTTGATGTCCTCCATTTTGGCGTCGATGGAGGAATGCATGTTTTTATTGATGGTGGCGACATTGGCATTGATATGTCTCACTTCTTGTTAGGTTTCTGTGAAATTAGAGTATAAGGAATTGAAGCGAGCTTCCAATTATTGACTACGAGTGTGGGCCATGATGAAGAGGGAAAACAACAAGGGGTGGGTGGGACAACAAAAAAAATGGGTTATGGGTGAATTTTATCACAACGATCAAGGCAATGAGGGGAATCCAATGGGGTAAATCCCAAATAAGGGTGTTGGAAGGGGATTGGGTCCACGCTAATTTTTTTTTCTAAAAAATGATAGGTATGAATGAGATAGGGGAAAAGAAAGGAGTCCAATGGGATAGGTATCAAATAATGGTGCTAGAGGAAGCCATGTATCCCTGCATTAAATAATGTATTTTGTTAATCCATGAAAGGCCAGAGTGCCCAAACAATTGAAAGAGGACAATGTGCCTATGAAATGTAATGGTTCATCATTATTAATAATAAATACAACACTAGTTGCTAGATGGAAAAGGAAATGAGTTATAGGGGGATATCACTCCACAAGAGAGGGGGCTTGAGGGGATAAGTATTTATTTTATATTTTGTTTCCCCATTTTTGTTTTAATTGAGAATAAAAAATACATGAGCTTCTTGGGGGGGAGGCCAAGTGGTTCCTTAATTCCAAGAATTACTTACACCCATCTTTGGTCTGGGGTGGGGGTTTCTTATTCTTCACTCATTCACTCAGTCACTCATTGTTAGTTGTTCACACCTTTCATTATGTTCTCTCTCCATTCATTCTTTCACACATTTGTCTTTCCTCATTCATGTTTGGCTTGGGAAGGGAAAGCGAAATGTTGGAGAGGAGCCATGTTTTTTTGGTTGTAGAGACTGCTGGTGTATTCAACCATGAATCAAGGCCTGCATGTATGATATTCTTTGGCCTGTTTTCAATTTTTCTCATAGCTAGGAGTCCTGAGAGTCCCATCGTGGAGATTATGGACCAGTTGCACTAGAGACGTAGAAGGAGATGGACACCATGAGGGACTGTGTGGAAGAGAAGGGGGTCTATTTTATTGGGTTTTGCAAGCTGGGTATAAGAGAGTTGGTGTACTTGGATTGGTGTGGGTTCTAAAAATCTTGTGAGATATTGAGTGATGACTGGTTTGGGAAGTCGAGTGACACTCTGGAACCGTCCTTGTGGATTCATAGATCTAGCTCATGGGTGACATTGTTGTTGAGACTTGGAACAACAATGTCTATAGTTGGGTGGAACATCCTTGGTCTACAACCAATTGGTGATTTTTTTCATTAAAGATAAGTTCTCTCTGTTATGGTTTTATTTGCTTGTGTATTTATTCTACTGTGTGTTTACTTATCTATGAAATTTGTATCTGTAATATGCATGTTGGTTGGATATTGTTGTGAATAACATATGTCTCATTTATTTATATTGTAACGTGAATCTTGATCTATGCATGTGAATACTTCATGCATATTTATTGATTAAAAGTTATATCAGAAGTTGAAAGAAGTCCATAAGTGGCCTTGAAGTGGGGTAGCTCAGCCTGGCGGTGGTTAGGTGTGTTATATTTGGAAACCATTTTTTTTTATCTCTTTAGGCATGGTATTGGGATATCCAGTGATGGAAGTGATGTTCAAGGGCTTATAGAGGTCTTTTTCCCAAGAATGAGCCATTGGTGCAAGTGGGAGATTAATGTGGAAAATCTTTTTGACAATAGGGGAATATAATGGAGGATTTCTTGGGTAAGTTTTGGAAGGTTTGAATCTTCCAGGGGGAAGGGTATTTTGGGAAGATGGATTATGGGATGGTGGATTTACTAGATGAGATTTATCTCATCAAAAAGGGAAAGGGAAATGGAACCTCCCTCAAGTGGAGTCTCCGGGCATGCTAGGGGTAAAGGATTTTGGATCAAGACTTGCCAAGATGTTGTTAAAGCACAAAAGATGATTCAAAATCCTCCCCAGAAATGGATCCAAAATTTTATTGCATGGATTGTAGGTTGGTAAAATCCCGACCCAATGTACAAATGTGGGAAAACTATGGGAATACCTACCCACTGTCACCTTAGATAGGTACTCCCCTCACTTTTGTGAAGGAGAAATTCTACAGAAGGGGGGAATATTAGTTAGTCTAGGGGGGTTGAGGTGACAAAGTGTGTAGAGATAATGAGAGGATCCCATTAGGTCAATGATGGAGGAAGATAAATGGATTGTAGAAGATTCCTTTTGAAGGAAAATGGCAATCGAAGACTTGAGTACCTTCACGAAAGTGTTATCCCTGCCCAAAACAAGACAAATAATAGTGATACAAGCCTCGAGATCAATGGGGCAAGTAAGTGAATATTGTTGTCCTAAATTAAAGAAATAAACAAATGTATATATCAGTAATGAAATCAACTATTTACTGCAGAAATAACCATCAAAAGAATCAAATATTTATTGAGCAATGAAGCATTAAACAAGTAGATAAATTCCCAATACTTTGGCACAAGATTTGGTGGGGAGTTAAGGCTGAGAAAAGGATGTTATGGAGTCTTGGGTTTGAGGCTAGGATTGAAACTCCTCTAGGGGTGTAATCCATTTTACTTCATAGAGTATGCAAGACCTAGAAAGGTAAATCTAGGAGGGAATACACTTTTGTACTTCTCCTAGCAACCTTTGAAAAATGATTTATCCAATAACAATTAAAATGAACTTGGTGGAGGGTGTATACCCTTATACTACTCCAAGGGATTTAAGACAATAATAACTTGAAACAAGAAGAAATTACCAATTATTGCATAAAATTCCTTACAAATTTCAATGCTAGCAAGACAAAACCCTAGTTTAATAAGAAATATCATCCAAATTCCAAGACAAACCTCCAAGAAGAGTAGCACACCACTTTATATCCACACTATTTTTGTGTCTTTATTTTTAGAGAGGGTCTCCCATTTATGTTTACAGGTAGAGTGGGGCATACCGGCCCTCTGAGACCCAAGGATGAAGAGGTGGTGTGACCTCATGGATCGACATGTAGCGGGCCCCATCATCAAATACAACGATGCATTCTTTGACTGGTTGAGGCCTCAGATCCTGATGGTGGATGATTTTGCATATGTCGGGTTGGATTTCAGAGGTGACCTCGACTTGATTCTACAAGCATGTGTTCAGGCTCTCAAAAAAATATTTTACATGAGAAAAATGACTGAGTTCTTCCCCTACAAGGCATGTTTTTAGAATGATGTCGCAGGCTGACAGTAGTACACAGTGCGTAAATCCTTGATTTTCGTAGGCTGCTCTATACCTGGCTCGTGGGGTTTCCACAGGCTGCTATATAGGAAGAGTGTGGGGTCGTTTGAAGATAAATAAAGGAAGAAGTTCATGAAGTTTCTAGAAGGAGAATCTTCTAGAATGTGAGGTGGCATCCATATGGTTGTGATCCTACTGGATTCTCTTATTTGATGGGATCATCCTCATCCTTTTAACCACTTCACCTTCTCCTATATAACGATGGATTTCTCATGGACAAGGTTAAGAAAGATTGGGCAAAGAATTGTTGAAAGAATAGGCTGAAGACTATGTGAAGGATTTTAATATACCATATGTAAAATGTATGCAGAATGGAAATAAAATGATAGCAATGGAAGAATAACAATAATATAACCAGAAAATTAACCACAATAACACTGAAATGATATGAGAATAATAACAGAAATAGCACTTTGAATCTGAAAGCGATGTTCATGGGCCTCTTCGAGGGGGAAACCTCCAGTTGAGCAGAGCTCTATTACAATAATATTCAAGTTAGGGTTCTCATACCCTCGACTCCTATTTATACTAAAAAGAAGCATCTAGAGGAAGATCCTTCTAGAAGTGGAAGCTTCTATTAGGTCTTCTTACATCCACCTTATTCTATTTTATTGAAATACCTTATTAATATTGACCTTTATTACATTTGAATATATTGTTCTACCTATGTGTGGGCTAGGACCCTAACATGTCCTCCCCCTTTAAAACAACCTTGTCCTCAAGGCTTGAGATGAGGAAATTGTTGCAAAATGGTAGTTGGTTCCTAAGTGGATTCTGTTGGAGTTGTATATTTCCAGTGAACTAGCACTTCCTTGATGGTTCTCTGATGTAGGCGCCGCTCACACTGGTCCAAAATTGCTTCTGGATGTAGCCAAATGGATCCTTTTTTAGCTAACTTTGGAAGGTTGGTTTGAATTTGGACCTTAGGTCCAGTCACCTTCTTTAAGAATGAAACATGAAAAAAAAGATGTAGCTTTGAATGGTTGGGCAAAGCTAATTGATAGGATACTTGTCCCACATGCTTGAGAACTGTATAAGGACCTTAAAATTTGGGCGCTAGCTTCTGACAATGCTTGGCCTTGAGGGAAGTTTGCTTATAAGGTTACAGTCGAAGAAAAACCCGATCCCCTTCTGCAAATTGACGTTCAGAGCAACCTTGATCTGCTTGTTGCTTCATGTGATTCTGTGCCATGACCAAATTCTCTTTGAGGGTACGGAGAATAGCCTCTCAAACTATAAGTGTTAGGTCAACCACCTGGACCTTCGAGGCACTCGATAAGTATGGGAGAACTGAAGGTGGCTTCTATCCATATACCACTTCAAAAGGAGTCATGTGTGTAGCTGTATGGTATGAAGTGTTGTACCACCATTCAACTAGGGGTAACCATTGAGCCCACTGATTTTTCTTTTCCGAGGAAAAACACCTCAAATATGTTTCCAAATATTTGTTGACAACTTCCATTTGGCCATCAGTCTCGAGATGATAAGTTGTGTTGAGATGCAATTCGGTGCCTTGTATCTTGAAGAGTTCTTGCCAAAAATTGCTTGTGAAAGTTGGGTTACGATCAGAAACAATAGAGTGTGACATGCCATGAAGCTTGAAGACCTGATCCATGAACATTTGAGCCACCATGGATGTTGTAAATGGGTGTTGAAGGGTGCATAAATGAGCATACTTGGAAAGGCAATAAACAACCACCATGATGACGGATTTATTTTCCGATTTGTGTAAGCCAGTAATAAAATCCATAGAGATATCCTTCCAAATAGCAGGTGGAATCGGGAGCAGTTGTAGTGTGCCCAGAGATTTGACTGTTTCTCCCTTGTTGCATTGACAGACATCACATTTAGCTACGAAATTATGAATGTCTTATTTCGTACCATCCCAGAAAAAAGAACGTTTGACCCTGTCATAGGTTTTGGTGAACCCGAAGTGCCCTGTTGTGGGTGTAGCATGAAGCTCATAAAGTACCATGGATTTAATCTTTGATTGTTTACTTAAATACAAACGGCCTTTGTATCTAAGTTCATCATGGATCCAAGAGTACCCTAGGGAAGCTGGAGGATTGGACTGTAATTGTTGGATCAACTACGAACTTTTGGGATCATGTAGCCATTCCTAGCGAATGGCTTGGAGACAATCTGGTACAATGAATGAAAGATAAAAAAGGGATCCTTCATCTTCATATTTCCAGGAAAGTGCATCTGCAACCACATTGTCTTTTCCTTTCTTGTAAATGATCTCATAATCATATCCAAAGACTTTAGTCACCCATTTTTGTTGTTCTGGGGAGGAAATGCATTGTTCCAGAAAATACTTGAGGCTTTGATGGTCTGTCTTAATTTGGAAACTTTGTCCCAATAGATAAGGGCGCCATAGATCAACGACATGCAGAATAACTAACATTTCCTTTTCATAGATGGATTTGCCCAGATTTCTTTCAGATAGTTGCTTGCTAGTAAAGGCCAAAGGTCGACCCTCTTGCATAAGGACAACACCAATTCCTTTCCCTAAGGAATCACATTCCAACACAAAGGTCTTTGTGAAATCAGGAAGGGAGAGGATTGGAGTGGTGCACATGGCCATCTTCAAGGTTTGAAAATCTTGAGCAGCGGCTGGATTCCAAGTGAAAGAGTTCTTTTTGAGGAGAGCAGTGAGAGGTGCTGCAATCTTCCCATAATTCTGAACAAACTTGCGATAATACCCTGTTAAGCCCATAAATCCACGCAAGCTCTTAAGAGTCTTTGGGTGAGGCCAGTCTTACATAGCTTCAATATTTTTAGGATCCACCCTGACACCATCTTTTCCAACCAAATGACCCAAGTATTCTACTTCTGAGGCGCCAAAAGCACCTTTAGATTGTTTCAGGAAAAGTTGGTACTAAGAGAGTAGATGGAGAACTGAATCCACATGAGCAAGATGGTTTGTCTATGTTTTTCTATATATGAGGATATCATCAAAGAAAACTAAGACAAAATGGTGGAGAAAAGGATGGAAGACATGATTCATAAGGCTTTGGAAGGTGGAGGAGGCATTACACAAGCCAAAGGGCATGACCAAAAACTCATAGTGACCCTAATGAGTTCTAAAGGAAGTCTTGGGAATGTATGCCTCTTTCATACGTATCTGGTGTTAGCCCGAACGAAGATCAAGCTTAGTGAAGAATTGGGCCCCACTCAATTCATCCACGAGGTCATCAATGACAGGAATGGGGAATTTGTCTTTGATGGTAAGTTTGTTGAGGGAACAGAAGTCAGGACACATTCTCCAAGAACCTTATTTCTTTAGGACCATGACGACAGGAGAAGATTAGGGGCTCGTACTAGGGCAGATAATGCCTGCATTAAGGAGTTCTTGGACCATTTTCTCAATTTCATTTTTTTGGGAAAAGGGGTGACGATACAGATGGATATTGGGAGGAAGGCTTCCGGGTACCAGGGGAATGGAATGATCATGAACACCACGAGAAGGAGGGAGTCCTTGGGGAGTGGAAAAGACCAATTGATGTTTATAAAGGATGGCTTGGAGGTCTTGCGGGACCAAGGGTGTCTCTTTTTCTTGTATGGCATGGAGCAATATACCCTTGACGAGAAGTTTTTCTCCATTGCCACCATTGCCAACATTCTTGATCTAGATGGAGAACACCATATCGGAGTTTGTCCAAGTCATCTGTAATGACTTATAATGAGAAATAATGTTCCATTTGGGTTACCCAAACAGTGGGGTCTGTTCCATCAAATTTGGTCACATCCACCCATGGAAGGCGTAGGTCACATTGAAAGTGATGGTTCTGAAAGTTATGGGAATGAGAGGATTGGTCACCCTCAGTATGTGGAGGTGAGGAAGAGGAAGGGTTATCTGTAGGGATATGCAGTGTGGTGCAGAGTGCCAAAAATACTGATTCAATATGGGTGGTGAGGTCTTGTTTGATTTCCTCCGTTGAGGACTGTATGGTTGTATTGATGGTGACAACATTAGTACTGATTTGTTTCACTTCTTGTTGGGTCTCGATGAGACCAGATTGCAAGGTGTTGAAGCGAGCTTCCAAGTCTTGGATATGGGTATGGGCCATGAGGATGGGGGAACTGAAAAGGAGTGGGCTTGGTCAAAACGTTTTTCCAAAAAAATGATATGGATGAATTTGATAAGGGTGAAGAGATGAATCCAATAGAATAGGTCTCAAATAATGGTGAAAAAAATTCTAGACTTTTTTTTTTTTTTACACCTGTGGAGTTATACTCTGGTCTGAAGAATACTACAGAGGGGAAATTCCGAAATGCTTAACCAAAAAGAAATGTGTATTTACTTGGAAACCTGAACACAATTGCGCGACAATAGAGCTTGTATGTTTTAATTTGTTTATGTTTCTGTCCCCAAGGGTTAGGTATTCAAGGGTTCTACAGACAAGGGTTTTCCCTGTGCTATATCTCTCTGATATATGTGCGGGGTCCAACAATAGTACTCGGCCCAATATCTCAGGGCACTAACTAAGAAGGATAGACCGTACCCTTAGCCATACTACCCGACTACCCAGGTACTAGAGAGTATCTTCCCGAGTGTTGTTCTCGGTGACACTATAGTAGTCAGGCGGTTGATCAGTTTATCTAAGGAAGGCTTCAGGTAATCTAGTATGATCTGTACACAGGTGTTGTCTGATGCTCTACCACTCGAAGGGGTACCAACAGGGGTTACAAGGGTGGCCAACAGATGTGCGCTTAAGTACCACTTGTGTTTCCTGCATGTATGAATCCCTCAACCGCGGGTTTATGTGTGAAATGAAAGATCTTTGTGGGTTAAAGACGACGGAATACGTCTCTACCCTGAAAAAAAAAATTAACCCACACTTTCTACCAAGGAAAGTGCTCTAATACCACTTGTAATATTAACAGAAATAACACTTTGAATCTGAAAGGAATGTTCACGGGCCTCTTCGAGGGGGCAACCTTTAGTTGAGAAGAGCTCTATTAAAATAATATTCAAGTTAGGGTTCTCATACCCTCGACTCCTATTTATAATAAAAAGAAGCATCTAGAGGAAGATCATTCTAGAAGTGGAAGCTTCTATTAGGTCTTTTTACATCCGCCTTATTCTATTTTATTGAAATACCTTATTAATATTGACCTTTATTACATCCGAATATATTGTTCTACCTATGTGTGGGTTAGGACCCTAACAAGGATCCTGTTGCAACTGATGCTTGAGGCCTCCATTTTTCCATCAAATGTTTGTGGACCATCTTCATACAAATTTGGAGCAAGTGTATGTGTGTGTTGGAACAAAGGATCACTAAAATGGAACTTGCGACATCAAGGCAATTTGGTTGTATCTTCCACTTTTACTTAATATAATACGGTGACATGTTTATTTCCCATAAAATCATTAACATTTTATTACATGACTCCTTGATCACATGTTTAGTTTTTCATTGAATCTATTATTGTTTCTTTCACTTTGGTTGGTTTGTGTTATTGCAGATCTGATTTCACAAGAGCACCGGAGTGAAGCAGGGACAACAAGGATATAAGGAAGAAATATCTAAAAGTATGTTATCCATTCCTTATTTGGTAGTAAATTCAATGATTGTAACTTAGGGAAAGCGTCATGTCATGTCTTGTTTTGTTCTAGATCCAGGTGGATCTAGGGATATTAGTTTATGTCCGCATTCATTGATTTATCCATTAACAAAATTGGCGACTCCACTGAGGATGCGACTTGTTTGTGGTTTTTTTTTGGCTGTTTTCTTTTAGCCTACCTCTCTTCACTTTATTTCAATCTTCGAGTCCGTGGGGCATCCATCCAGACCCTGTGGATTTGAAAGTTCACTTAGACATTTTGTCCTCTTTCCAAATTTCTTTTGTTTACAAACACTTCCACACAGTGCCCATTCATAGCTTGCAGAAACTTTTGATTTACGCACCCTAACTATTTGTCCCAATGCGTACTTTCAACGACCTACCCACAACTAGCCTGCGAAAACCTTTGATTTCCACATTGTTATCTACTGCTAGGTTGCGATGGCGTCTACAATTGTTTTTGGTTTGGATCCTGTCATATTTTGATGCCCTGTTTTCTTTATCCATATGAGAGGAACTTTTAATGCCAATATTTGACTAATTTCTGAGTTTTTAAACTTGTTGTCGATTGGTTTTCGAAGATCGAACGCCTTTCTTAGTTATTTTTCCAGTTTTACTTTTTGATTTTTATCAACAAGGATATAATCTCTGATTTCACATATGAGTGCTTGATTGATTAAAAATATTTTGATTGGATTTAAAGTTTTGGATTTATTACATTTTCTGGATTGCTTGATGATTGGAAGGTCATTTTTCATTTGCATTTGGTGAAACACTTTCTTGTCATTTTTACTTTTATCTTCATTGAAAGTTTGATTTGGGTGCTTGTTGAGTGTATCAATTTTCTTTGATTACTTGTCCTTTCTTTATTATATCCATGTTTGGGTTTTGGAAAGGAAGACTTAAGGTCACTTATTATTTTAAGTAAGCATACACAAGAAAGTTTTTTGCATTCAAATAATTTCTTTTAAGAAGAGATAATTGAAAAATATCATTGTTTATGGTTGTTCGCAATTGTGTTCATTCAAGAAAAAGAAAGTACATTCTGCAGCTTACATCATTCTGGGAAAATGCCTTCTCCCTGTTGTAGATATAGTTCATTGAACGAAAGATTTCATCATTCATTTATATTTTCATATTATTGGGTCAAGGTCTTACACATCATTGGTTTCATTCCCGTCTCCCTCTTGAGTAAATAACAACCTCTAAAAACATTGCGGAATCTAAAATTCAATTAGTAACTTTTATTTTCCAGGGATATTTTACACCAACATTAGCAAGGACAGATCTTTGGAATAGGCTATGAGACACACTCTCCAAAGCACAAAACACACAATAGCATCTTGTGATAGGGAGTGTTCAAATCCATTTGAAACATTTTGTCTTGGGAAGCCCTTCTCACACAAGGGTAAAACCTAAGGTCACATTGAGATTGACAGAGTTACTCACCTTGCTTTGTTGGTCTCGGTGTAGAGATTGCATGTATTATGGGGTCGCTTGAATGGTATACCCACAATGATGATTGGAAGCCTCTCAAATTGATTTCGGGCTAGATACCCTGCCTTTGCGCGTGGATCAGATTGTTGATTGTTTCCCCAGGAATCGTTGTTGTTATTGGTAGCCTTAGTTTCCTATCTTCTTAGGGTCTTACATGAGGTGAATGTGGAGGGGAAATTATTCATGGTACCTGGAATCGACATTGGCCAAACTCACTCGGGCTCCTTGGAGGGTATACCCACGATTATGTGTGGGAGCATGCACTAGGGTGTAAGTCCGTTAAGCAGGTCGAAAACATATCTTTTCCACCTGCTCTATCCTATCCCATTCTTGTATTGACTTCGCGACGTTGGATTTTATCATCAACTAGTGACTTCGAAATAGGAAGGTTTTGCTTGCTTGGTTTGATTCCTAGATTTTATTAGCGAGTGTTGTTTTTTTCTATAGTTGGCCATAGATTTTTTCCATAAAATATTTGGTTTAGCCAACCTTGACCCTCCACATCGTTCACATAGGATGCGAGGACTACCCCCGGAGGGATCTCCTCAACAAAGTGAGGTCCAGGACAACATACCTTCACAAGAGGAAATAACTGACTCTTTAGACAATTTCTGAATTGTTTCTGATTCTCTAGACGCTTTTCGAATACCTCCTAGATACGAGAGACGTATTCTCCGACTGAATTCATCTAGAGAACTTGTTTTTGACACTTCTAGAATACCAACAGGACCTCTTACTGGCCCGAAAAATGAGGATCCCTTTTGACCACTGACATATTTCGAACCCCGGCTACAGTGTGGGACCTTTACGGCTTGGGGGCAGGTGTTGATATACCTGTCATCTCTGAATTGCCTGAAATGTATGCTACCTACACGATTCCTCTATATCATTTTGCTAGTACAACTTGCTATCTCTTCATTGATTCAGACACACAGTTCATTGGTCCTATCTCGACCATTCCTCTTCAGATGGCCCATTCCACAATGGTCCCACACACTACGACTATTCCCACTGGGAATACGGTGGCTAGCTAAGCTCCCATTGGCACACCACTTTCGTCTAGACCCATCCCGTTGCTTCCTCTTAGGTATAATTGTTCAAATACTTCTATCCCTATTCCTACCCAAGTTCCATATGGAGCTTCTGGAGTTTTTACTCCTCCTAGGTACAATGCTTCTTCTGGTTTCATTCCGACACCTTCTCAAGTCCCCTCCAGAGGGTCTTATCCGACTTTTATGGGAGGATTTGGCCCAAGTGGTTCCAATCCAATTGGAGGCTCTACTCCGTCATTCACTTCTGGTTATCAGATTCCTATTGGAGGGAAATTTAACCCTTGGGGCCAAACTCAATTTGGAGGTCAAACCCAAATTGGAACATAACCCCCACTTGGAGTACAACCCCTTCTTGGAGGTTATAACCCAGCCTATGGAAAAAACATACCAGGATCACTAACCCAGTATTGGAACCTTCTCATTCATGGAAATATACAATCATATGGGGGGAAACAACCTCAAGTTAGCTCTTTCATACCCCCTAGTTCAAGCCAGTAATATCTAGGTTCTTCCAATCCCATTTGGGGTTTGAATGTTCATTCTAGTGTCCCTTGCCAAGGGAACATCCATAATCAGTACAAACCTATGGGCTACATTCCTCCACACTCGCGTCTAAATATGTTAGGACCTTCGCCTCACATAAAAATTCTTATGGTCCTACTGGTATACCGATGGGACTTCGTCCCCAAAGTCACCAGTACCCTCACGTGAATAGGAAATTGCCCTATTTAGCCATTTTGGATCTACCTGACTTGTCTCGAATCTTGAATGACCCTATCCTACATTCTTCCCATTGGTCCGTTATACTATCCAAGTCAGAATCCGACATTCCAAAATTTGACGGTAAACCGGGAGAAGATCCAAACAACCATGTCATGGCTTTTAACCTTTGGTTTTCGTCCAACTTTTTGATGGACGAATCCATCCGGTTACGACTCTTCCAACAAAATCTTACAGGTTTGGCTGCAAAGTGGTATATAGAATTACCACGAGGCTTCTTCACCGACTTTAATACCCTAGCCATGGATTTCCTCACACATTACCAACTGCCAATCCGCTATGAAACATGAACTGAGATTTTGAGTTCCTTCAAGCAAAATTCGGCCACTCATATTTCCGATCACATCCATGAGTGGAGACGAAGATGACGTTTTACCAAACTCGACCTTCTCGATCAATTATTGGTAGAATGGTTCACAAAATCATTCGTGAATAAAATCTCTTGTGACATTTCCATGGGTGGAGTTGTCACTAAAGAGTAGGCGATCAATCATGCTCAATACCTATATCTTGTTTATTTTCAAACTGGTACTCTTTACAACTTCCTCCTTGATGCTCCTCGTCCTTCTACCACCACTACCTCAACTACCCCTGTTGCTTCTCATGCAGTTGATGGTGTGATTGGCACCCCATACTCAACCTCAATATATGCAATCCTCTCACCCCAATCTGAAATCTACTACTTTTAATGTTCAAAATGCTCTGACTCCTACTCCTTCCACCAGAAAAACTTCTGAGGTTAACTCCATTCAATCTACCCATGTCGACAAAAATAAATCTAAAAAAGGAAAGGCTAAGAATAAGGAGGATAAAAGAAATCCACAATCTGAGAAAGACAAAACGCAACCTGTTGATTATAAGGATAAGCGCAAACCCCGATACCCTTTCCTTATCTATGGTGATGATCACTACATGAAATATTGTCCAAGACGTGTCGAGGTAACTAAGTTCCTTTAAGGGACTGCAAAGCCTCCCACACCTGTCATTTTGTCTCAACCTTTCCCTTCTCAACAATAGGCCCAATTGGTCATACATGACCAACCCTCTCCTTCCACCACTTCCTATGTCCCTATGTGTACTGGTGCTTCAAAAAAGAATGACGATAAACTTACTACTCGGGCCAAAGATTACTCTTCCTCAAAGGACAAAGTTGAGGATATACCACATTCATTGGTTTGACCACCTCCCTCAACTTCACCTCCCAACAATCCTCTTCATCTCGAATGACCGAGCCCGGATACAATTCTCCACCCTCCTCCAAAGGGCGTTGTTCGAAATTTTGCCTTTAATCCTCATGCACGTGCTGCTCAGAACTACAGTATTGTAGAAGATTTTGTGCAAGCACCCTCCGCGATGTCAGCTCTAGAAGTCATCCAAAGTTGTCACGCTCAATGGAAGGAACTGTTAAAGGCTATTGGTGGAATTGATCCTACGGATACAAATTTGATAATTTTTGACCTGGAAGATCACATTCCAAGGCTATCCCCTTAGTTAGTGTTTCAGATACAATTTGTTGAGAACAAGAACATCTGTAGAACCATTATTGATGAGGGTGCCTTGACGTGTGTAATGTTTGTTGCCTGTTGGAATGCCATTGGCTCTCCTCCCTTAATCGAATCACAAAACACACTTAAGGCCTTCAATGGCTTTGGATTTAAAAACCACGGTGTACTTCCCTCATTGTCTGTTACGTTGGAAGGAAAATTGATCAATGTCGAAGTTGAGATCTTTGATGCACCTCTCTAATATAACCTCTTACTTGGCCATAGATGAATTGATTCTATGCATGCAGTTGTGTCTAGACTTTTCCATGTAGTACATTTTCCAGACCAGGGAAAATTCATTACTGTAGACCAGCTGGATGTTTTCAACACTAATTCCCGTACTAGCAAGTACCCTTTATTGTGAAGACACCTCCTGGGTATGAGAATGTCAGTGTGGGTCTCCTGAAAGATTCCACTCTTATGGGTACCTTCCTCATACCACCACCCAATGTTCCACCTCCTTGTGTCGCCTCGATCAACATGATTTCCACCTCTATTCATGAAACCCCCGCGTCTCACGACCCATGGATAGTACCTGACCCCAGTGATTATCTTCACTATGGCGATAAAATGCCTTTAAGTCTGGTTGAGTCGGCTTATCAAGCCATTCAATCGACAACCCCCTCTACTCCCTCTCTTGGTGATTCATCTCCCGATCCATTTCATGTCATTTTTCCTATCGACAATATGATTATGTATGTTATGTTTATGGAAGACACCCCATGGGACGATGGGCATCATCATTCCATTCTCTTCCTCGAACAACACACCATAGAGAGTTATCAATGAATTTCGACTCCGTCGACCGTTTTTTTGATTTCCTCTGTTCCCGAATCAACACACGATGTGCTTTATGAAGGGAACCTGAGTAATATTTCACCCACTGTTCCTCTTGACATATCTATTCAACCTGGAGTTGTCGAAAATTTTCACATCCGAGCCACTTGTTCCCATGAAGAAGTCATCACTTATGAAGCCATTTTTAAAGAATGTTGTGACATTTTCACTTGGAGCTACGAAGAGATGTCAGGTATTGACCCCAATATCATTGTACATGAAATTAAGACCTACTCGGATGCTAAACCCATTTGGCAGAGACTTCTCCCAATCCACCCCCGTAAATCCGCCACTATCAAACTCGAAGTTGAAAAAATTCTCAAGGCTGGCTTTATCTATCATGTGGCTTTAATTGATTGGGTATCCAATCTCGTTTCGGTCAATAAAAAACAAGGCACAATCTGTGTATGCGTCGATTATAGGGATATTAATAAATCTTGTCCAAGGACAAATTTCCAACCCCCTTCATTGACCCGATCGTCGACGATTGCGCCGTGAGTAAAATATTCTCATTAATGGACAATTTCTTCGGCTATAATTAGATTAACATTTTTCCCATGGATCAACACAAAACTGCTTTCATTTGTCCTTGGGGTACTTTCACCTACTGGAAACTACCTTTTGGTTTGAAGAACGCTGGTGCGACTTTTCAAGCCATGCCTTATGCTTTTCACAATATCAAGAACATCGTACAACCATATCTCGGTGATCTACCGACACATTCCATGCATCGCCAAGATCATCCGACCCATCTTTGAGCCATTTTCCTTTGTTGTCGTTATTACCGTATACGTTTAAACCCACACAAATGTGCTTTTTGTGTAGAGTTCGATCGACTTCTAGGTTTTATTGTGTCATTTCATGGAATTAGGGTGGATCCTTTGAAGGTTGAGGCCATCCTGAATATACCTCCTCCCTCTACTTTACTCCAACTCCAAAGTTTGCAAGGGAAGGAAATTTTTTTGCGTCGGTTCATTCCCAAATATGCTGAGTTAATGCTAGGATTTGATCGATTGTTGAAGAAGGGTTATGAATTAGTATGGGACAAGATTTCCAACAATGCCTTTGAAGCTTTGAAACTTTCCCCAACACGAAAACCACTGATATTCCCACCAGATTATAGTCGAGACTATTTCCTCTACCTCGTAACTCCAGACTCTACCATTGCCATGGTTTTAGTCCAAGAGGATGATTCACACGATGAACATGTAATTTATTATTTCGGTCAGAGTCTCACAACTATCGAGGCCAAATACCTACATGTGGAAAAACTGGCCTTGGCAACTGTGCAAGTTGTCCAATGTTTTCGTCACTATATCCTATTACGCAAGACCACTGTCATTTTCGATTTCAACCCTATGAAACATATCCTTACACGCCAATTTCTAGGGGGAAAATACTCCAAATGGATAGTGATTCTCAAGGAGTTCGAATTAGAGTTTGAACATGATAAGTCTAAGAAATATTTGGTATTTTCTGAATTAATATGTGACCTTCCCTCCGCTGAGACCAAAAATGTGGCAGAGGATTCCTTACCTGATGAATCCCTTTTTTTGATCAGTTATGATGACGATTGGTATGGAGATATTATCATTTATATAAAGACTCAAACTTTATGTCCCGACCTCTTTAGTACAGAACGTCATCGCATACAGTATCAATCTTGTCAATACATCATTCTCGATGACACTATTTATCACTGTGGTGTTGAGTCTGAGAAAGCTTTGAATGACTGCCACTTTGGAGAATGTGGTGGTCATATGTCTGAGTATGCCACTGCCCAAAAGATCTTATGAGCAGGGTACTTTTGGCCTTCTTTGTTTAAATACTATATAACTTTTGTACAGAAGTGTCATGCTTGTGAAATGTACAATAACAAGATAAGATCTCATCCCGCTCCTTTGCACCTTGTAGTTTCCATTGGACCTTTCACAAAATGGGGCATTGATTTCATGACATGTAACCCTCACTCGGTCAGGGGGCATGGATACATCATCGTAGCTATGGATTATTTCACGAAATGGGCTGAGGCAATGCCTACATTTGATAATACCGGAAAAACTGCAACCCTATTCATATTCAATCATATCATCATGCGATTTTGAATCCCGCAAGCTATCATCACTCATCATGGTAGCCATTTTCCAAATTTCATGATGTTTGAGCTTACCGAAAAATTGGGTCTTCGGCATGAAAACTTAAACCCCTACTATCCATGGGCCAATGGCCAGGTTGAAGTGATAAACAAGGTTCTTATCACTATGCTTCGACGGATAATAGGAATTCACAAGACAAGTTGGCACACGATGTTGTTTTCAGCATTATGGGCCTATCGGACATCCATGATGTCTACCATGAGATTTACACCTTTTGATTTGGTGTATGGTATCGAAGTTGTTCTGTCGATTGAATGTGAGATACCATCGTTGAACCTAGTCATTGAACTTGTCCCAAACACCTCTACTGAGGAATAACATCTATTGTATCTGATGCAATTAGATGAAACCCATCGTGATTCCACCTTGGTTATTGAAACCCAGAAGAAATGCGTAAAATCCCAATACGACCAGCATGTCAAGCTACATGTTTTCTCTGAAGGTGATCTAGTTCTCCTCTATGAACAAGATCATGATTTACTAGGGACCGAAAAATATGAGGCTATGTGGCGCGACCCTTATATCGTCAAACAAGTGTTGGAGAAGGGAGCCTATGAGTTAGTATATTATGATGGAATTCCTTTGAGTGAGCCTAGAAATGGGATTTAGTTGAAGAAGTACTATGCTTAGGTTATCTTTGCATGAGTGCTTGTATTTTTGTTGTATCATACTTTTGTGTGATTTTTCGTTATTTGGTTTCGAGCCCAAGTTGCTTACCTTGCATTGTGCTTGGTTTCCATATGTCGGTGTCTTTGCTACCCGACTTTGACTTCGCTGATGGAGCTAGTATTAGTACTCAGAACTTAGCATCCAGTGATTAGGCAATCTATGCACCTACGAATGATTTAATCAGTCTACACAGTGTTTTCCTTGGTTGTGCAACTAACAATAACATGGAATATAGTGCAGTCATCGAATTGTTGACCGACGCTATTTCACTTGGAATCCATCACCTGGTTTTACATCTTGATTCACAGTTAATGGTACTACAACTAAGTAATGTATATGATATCCAAAGTCCTACTTTGTTACGGATATATCTATGAATTTGCCTCTTGGAATGTTATTTCAATTACATTGAATATCAACATATTCCTAGATATATAAATACATTAACAGATGCATTAGCTAATTATGTGTTAGACAGACATTTGAGACACATGTAAATCCAACCAGAATTTCTATAAAAAGAAAAGTAAGCCAGTAGAAACCTCATGTATATAGATAACGATAAAAGTGTTTTACAAAAAAGTGTTTTCCATCCGAAGACCAAAATATCAAAATATGAAGCTCATGGCTTCTACAAAATGGCATCAAGGATGTTGCTCACGGTAGCACACTACTACCTGTTCTACCCTGCAAAGTAGTCGACTAAGTGAACCAGATATGCCTACAATATGACGTTGATAGCGTATCAGAATTTCATCGATGGAGATGTCTGGGATATCTGCGGTCAATCTCTCTAGGTTTTGCTCGACTGCCTCATAGTCTTCAGCATACCATCCTACTACTATAGCTTCTTTCCCTCGTCTCTGAATAGGGGATGTACCCGGAGGCTGGTATGGCCCTACATCTACATTGTCAAAATATTTTGATTAGTCATCAAATTGAAAGCATAAAAAACATCTTATATTTTAAAATTCGCAAAAAACATCATAAAAACAAAACGTTTTTCTTACCTGCATCTCCCCACTAGAATCCCTCAGGTAGAACCAAGTCGAGGTCGCCTATGAAATCCAACCTAACATATGCATAATCATCCACCATCAGGATCTGAGGCCTCAACCAGTCAAAGAATGCATCGTTGTATTTGATGATGGGGCCCGCTACATGTCGAGCCATGAGGTTGCACCACCTCTTCATCCTTGAGTCTCGTGGGGCCAATATGCCCCACTCTACCAGTAAATGTAAACGTAGGTCCCTTTCTAAAAATAAATACACCAAAATATATCCATACCCAAATTGTTTCAGGTCCCCCTTCTTGCATTTTGTTAGTTGTGTCTTCATGTTGCGAAGGACTTCGTCGCTCTAGTTGAACACCCTAGGTTCCATGCACTCCACTGCATATTGAAAATATATTTGGAGGGCCATGATAGGAGATGAAATCCCCTCCATACATTCAATGGTAAAAATAATAGTCCAGAGGGGTAAGTCATGGACACCCCTGATGGCAACTTTTCCTTTGCGTCTCTCTGCACCAAGATCACAGTATTGATGAAAATACTCGCTCATTGGTAGACCACCACATCTACCTCCTATAAAAGTAACATGATACCCACGATGAGATAAACCTATCAAGAAATAGATACCTTCGATATCTAAGGATAGTACATGGGAACCCACATAAAACACTTGCTAGTCCAGATCCCACAAGTGGACTAGATACTCCAGTAGCCTCAATTGGGCCCTCATGCCTTGGATTTTAAATAATTTTAGTAATCCGCATTGCCAAAGGGAATTCACAGTGCCCGATTCATTCAAGGAATCATGTTCATCATCTTCTTTCTCCCTCTCCCTCCACTACAACATTTTTATGATCAAATACATGCATTGGGACAATAAAATGGAGTTAGCATCCTCATTTGTTGCTTTGGAAATTTCTATTGGCTAAACGCATATAAAGATTTTTTGGTTTTCGACTGCCGTAGGAAGATATTTTACACAGTGTGGGGTTTTCGCAGGTGAGCCACAAGGAACCTCTAGAAATCATTGATATCCGTAGGTCCCGATACTGGTCACTTGTGGCGGCCCAAGCGCGTGCCTATCGACCAAAAAATTAACTCAAAAAGCCATTATAAACTGATGAAAATGAAATTTAATACGATGAAAAGCAAGAGGATGAAGAGATTACCGTTTTGACAGAATCCATTCGTTGAATGGTCACCCATGCCTCTCGCAATCGACGGCCGAAGTCTGAGGTAAAAACAGAGTTTCTAGGCAAGTTTTGGGCAAAATGCAAATGAAATAGTAAAAAAAAAATTTACTCCTATTTATTTCACTTTTTACTTTTTCTATTATTATTTTGTATTATTTAAATGCATTTTATCAAAAACCTAAAGGTCTAATGGTCTCGTGAGTATTTTGTTTTCTTGCAGATAGAAGAATTGGGATCCTGAACAATGAAATATGGAGATTTTTCGTGATTTGTTTTTATATTTTTCACATGTACAAGTACTTTTTAGGGTTTTTCAGAAAAACCTTGAGCCTAGTCTTTGTTCGTTCTCGTGCTAAAAAATCGATGAGAATGCAACCAAGTATACTTTTTTCATCTTTTCGTACTCGTCATGGTAACATGAAAATAGAAACTCATGGAGTATCCTTTAAGCTATTTTCACGCTCCTTAAAAATGAAAAGATTGTTGAGCGACCTTGTTCTTTTCACTCTCATAAAAGTATTTGAATAAAACATTCAATGAGCGGTAGGTTATCAATTTTTCAATCTCATCGAACTAAATTATGAAAAAGGAACTGGGAGAGTTCTCTTTAAGTGTTTTTTAGACTCTCAAAACATGAAAAACCCTCGAGTTTTCTATCTTTGGACTTTTTAAACAAACACCAAAAGACCCATACAGGACCGAACCACTTCTTCTTAGGGTTCGTTAAACATACTCTGAGGGACTTGTACGAAGGATGAGCTTACATAAACAAGCATATGTTATCCTCCTCAAGCTTGCATAAAAATAAATAGGTACTCACCAGAAATGGTGGGGAAAAATTTGGGAAAGAAACGTGTCTCTGTATTTGTGTTAGTGGTAGTAATAGTCGCTCTTGAACATGACACCCCCTTCATCATTTGAATCTGGGTTGGGAAATCCATTCGTCTCTCGTCTGATTTTCTGCAAGTTCATATCTTGGGTCGTCTTTGAGTCAATTCTTCCAAGACCATTGTCATGTCATTCATATATTCAAGAGAAGTCCAAACAAGCCCTCTATCGAGTCGACCATCTTCAATTGTCAATTTCTACCATGTCGGCCTTCCCTGTGTCAGTTTCAAATCATTTTCATACTTTGATCTACCCTAAATCTGTTACTTATTTCGTATCATTGATGGGGGATACATCAAGGCCCTCTTGTGACAAGTCTTTTCCTATCAACTTCAACTCATCATCCAGGAACAAGACTTAGAAATCCTTTAGTACATTAGCGCCTGCATGCCTCAATGGCATGTTTCTTCTCTTTTGACAGTGGATTCACATCATTGGTCCCTGATCAGGAGATTCCATCGAGTTTTCGACTTCAACTCATTTATTCACATTCATTGGATTGTACTAAAGTACCTTGGGAGTCATTGACATCAATGGAAATCTCCCTCGCACTTGTTAACAGTTTTCATCAATGACTAGTAATCAATTGGTTTCTACCATGTTCGACTTCAACACCTGTAATCGCATGGCTAGATTCATACTTACGGACGACGATATTGAAGACCCTAGATATCATCATATTGGTCTAGGTTGCGATGGAGTATTTACGATTTGTATTGACACATAGATCCACTTTGTAAGTCTCGTAGCTATGTCTTGATTTCAATTTTGTTAACACATATATCCACAATGTATTCTTGGTGGCTATGTATCGTCTTGATGACATGGATCCACAATGTATAATTGGTGGCCATGACTGACATTTATGATTCAAATCATTTGTAGTCTGAGCATGGGAATGCCTACCTCAAAGGACCTCATGATGACATGATCGAGAATGACATGATGACTTGTCAAGGGGACCTCCCAGTAGAAAACCCATCCCCAAGGGTGATCACTTACTAGAGCACAATGTCAACCACCAAGGTGAAACATGACAAAGAGCATAATTTCCAAGAAGACATTATATAATCAAAATCATCTTTAAATGCAACATAATCAAATGCCTCAAGTATTAAAGTGACACTGACCACAATACCTGACTTGTACCTCATGGAGCAGAACCATTGTCTTCATGAACCAAGTTGATGTGGTGAATGCCATCATGACAAACTAAGGATGGGTGGTGGTGAAGTGGGTTTATTTCTATGCATTTGGATGTTGTTAGTCATATTTCTCTTGATACTCCATGTATGCAACTTGAGGGCCTCGAGACGTCATCTCCTTAGTTATCTGTAGAAATTAGGGATAAAACAAAGTTATTTGAGTTACACTTGTGTCTAAATAAAGTATGTGGATGCATGATAGTTACATTGTGGACATATTTTGTGTTAAGGTCCTAACCCGCACATAGGTAGATCAATGTATTCGGATGTAATAAAGGTCAATATTAATAAGACCTTTCAATAAAATAGAATAAGGCGGATGTAAGAAGACCTAATAGAAGCTTCCGCTTCTAGAAGGATCTTCCTCTAGATGCTTCTTTTTAGTATAAATAGGAGTCGAGGGTATGAGAACCCTAGCTTGGAGATTATTGTAATAGAGCGTTGCTCAATTGGAGGTTTCCCCCTCAAAGAGGCCTGTGAACATTGCTATCAGATTCAAAGTGTTATTTCTGTTGCTATTTCGTGAATCATTTCTGTGTATTGTGAAGATTATGCTGGATATTTTACTGTTATTCTGTTATTTCTAGCATTTCGTTTCTGTT
>ML808822.1:134231-156819 GCA_009831015.1 Picea engelmannii
TCATAGATAATGAGGACACCAATCCTCTCACAAACCAACCTGGCGCAAATGAGCACACAAATCCTCTCAGGAAGCAACATGTTGCAAACAATGTGGACACCAATCCTCTCATGCACCAACCTATCACAAATAACGGGGAGACCAATCCTATATGAGCTTCCACTCACCCTAGTATGACCCTACCACCCTAAATTCAGTTTAAAAATGTTCTTATAGAACTGGACCTTTCCCAACAAAAATTAATCTGATAGTTTCGTTGAACAGTTACACGTCATATTTCTTCTCTTTTCATAAACACCAAAATCGAACAGAGTGCATCCTTATTTATAGTGCTTTTTCACGAGTTCCACTTCATGTATGTGGATGCATATCAATTAAATTGTAGACAAATTTTGACCAGATCAAACTACTTTCAGTTACACTTATGTATAAATAAAGTATGTGGGAATATGATAGTTACATTGTGGACATATTTTGATCAAATCAAAGTCTAGTTAGTTATATGTGGACAAAAGTATGTTATGAACATTTTGACTAACTCAAATGGATCAAATATTTATTTTTTTATCAAATCATTCCTTGTCGTAGTAATTCACATTCTAGTTTACAAAGCATCTACTACTTGGATAAACTCGTCCTATTGCAATCCACTATGTCACTCGTTTATTTTCTCAAGGAACTGTGTGATCTTTGCACATCTGTCATTTCACTACAACAAAAACTTTCGTTGATTCAATCTGTAATTGTGGATAAGGGAATTTTTCATAGTCTACTTTTAATTCTGAACTATGTCGTAGGTCATCCTCCTGTTTTGTGCTTATTCCTGGAAGACTCAATCCCTTATGTGATTTCTTTTGCGTCATTGATCCCTTCGTCCTTCAATATTTCCACACACTTATGTTTTTGATCTTTCATGATTTCTTCTAGGAGTTTCATTTCATGTATATTTGCGATATTACCTTAGAAAGAATCCTTCCACGCACTTCCTCTGCTTGTGTAGACAAAATCCTTCTGCACACTTCCTCTTCTTGTGTGCCAACTTTGTGTCATACATCATTTCATGCACTTCCTCTTCCTGTGAACAAAATTTGCACCATAGTTTATGTGTGACATATTGGCATCAATGACAACATATACTCAACAAACTATAATCTCAACAATTAATACTTACATTAGTTTCAATATATCCAACTAGAACTGCTTCAGGGTTGTTGTCATGTTCTTCTTCTTCTCCAAATAAACAAGTATTTTCATATGATACATTGAAACCAATAGAGGTGATATGATTAATGAAATATTGATTAGGATCAAACCCTCTTATCTCATTGACCATGTTTAAATTGTATTGATCAAACTGCACTACATACTCATCCATTTTTGAAGCATTTTTTAGTGTAATTTCGCCAATTCTCCATGGAAAGGAAATGAACTTATTTTTCTTTCTTTCATAAAAGAAGTCTACCCCAAAATTGTACTTTTTGCAAACTTCTATTACAAATATTTTCTCTGGAACATAAAATGGAAGATAAATTGGGGCTTCTCGAGAATAGTAATCTCTAATGACATTGTAATTTTCCATTGCCTCAAAACTTCCCTTTTTTACCTAAAAAGGTTGCCACATACAATGAAAATATTGATGTACCATTTTTCAAACATGAGTTTCTTGAAATAAGAAACAAATGAATCATAAAATTCATTAAAATGATGCATTTCCTTCTGCTTCCATAGAGTAGGGTACCATGTATGAACAAGGTATATCTTTAAGTCAACTTGTTTTGCTAAGTGGATTCCTTTGAATACATGACAATATGTGATGGAAAATATTAAATATGCAGACATATGTAACTTATTTTTCTTCCTAAAAATTGTTAATTGGAATTATATTTCAGAAGAGATAATTTTCGACCAGTCAAAAATATATTTTTATTGGATAGAAAAATACAAAATATAAAGATCTAGATGAGGAACTGTAGCAATTGATTCTTGTCCAAGAAACCTAGCTAGAATCCATGTCATTTATTGATATGGTTTTTTTAATTGACTGACATGTATAATTGATAAATCCTCTGGCGTTGTTGTCGGTTCTTCCATATATTGCAACAATAGGTCCCAACCACCATTTCTATTCTTTAGAAACTCTTTAGCTTCATAGCCATTGAACGTCATTGTCAAGTATGGTAACTTTAACATCTTCTTCAAATTTGATGGCGCTATAGAAATTGGGGATTGTCCCTGCAACTGAATGATTATCTAATTGTTTTCATATTTTTCTATACACCATGAAACAAGCTCTTCTGCATCAAAAAATTCTACCCGTAACTCTACCCGTTCCATCTTCATCAACAAATTCCTCCCATGCTCAGATCAAGGTAGAAAGAGAAATCAAATTTGTTTAATGGATCCAACACCTCCAAAAATAGGTTCATGATATATTGCAAAAGGCCAATGCCAAGTGCAAGCAACGATATGACTGCAACAGGTGAATCCACACAAGCTTTATGTTAGTGACAAGGTATGGTTGTATTTGTAGATAGAGCACCTCACATCCCCCACAAGAAGCTCATACCACTTTGATATGGGTCTTACACCATCATAAAGGTTGTGGGTGAAATGTTTTTCTAATTGAGTATTCCTCCTTTCCTTGTCTTACACCCAGTATTTACAATGTGGAACTGCTTCAATCATATTTCCCACCTATGTTAGACACCTCAGAGGTGGATGAGAAATTGGCCCCTACAAAAATCAATCTCAATTTCCTTAAGCAACCTACATTTTATTATATCATGCACACCAATATGAAGGGAACCTGATAGTAGAACATAAAACTTAATCGAGTTGTTAAAGCAATATAACTTCTTCAACAAGGTAAATGGCTCACCAAGATTCAGGTTCAACAACCTTTTCCTCATATACTATGAGAAATTGATGCAATGAGGACCATTTATTCCTAAGGAGGAAGGATTGATCTAGGTGGGTATCTTTTTCCATCCACCTCTTCCACTAACTCAACATGGTTCTCCATCTTGGTAGTTTTGTTATGATTTTTTGGGCCCTAAACTTTTGCGGCCATTTTAAAGCCCTAAACGATGTTTTTGGGGAAATACAAGGGATGTAATGTTCCTAACTTGGGTAGTCTAGGAAATGTTGCTAATGTGTGTGTAGGATTAATCGTTTACAACATATAAATGATCATACAAATAACAAATGCGACAAAGGACAAAGTTTATATTATGATATCTCTGTGGAGTACAGAGGTCGAATGTGGCTAAATAAAATGAATCACTCAGCTAGATAAAAATACAAAAGGATATTATCCAAAATACAATAAGAAAACCAAATGATAATACTCGATAATAGATGAGCACTGCAGGATCACTGGATGAGCTGGAACTATGGCATCTCGTACGGTAACTGTTTGAAGTCTAGAAAGTTCGCCCTGACGGCTATGCCTCTCGAAATGGCCTGGAAACTATCCCAAATGGTGCGTACTTCTCTAGCGATCAGGATTGGTAACTGACCAACCCCTCTGCTGGTGGGTTTGGACCCCGGATGGATCCCCCTGGGGGAATGCATCCCTCTCTCACTGGAAAAATGTGTCCTAGTGATTTCACCGTCGGAATCGACCGAGATGTATCTCAAAAGGATCGCCTTGGTCTACTGGGAAATGGGTTAGAAGGGTTTCCTTGAATCTAACCTGATGCTCGATCGAGAACCTCGAATGTGTTGTCCAAAAGTGTCGCACTTCCAAGTCTGGAAAATGCGCCCCAAATGATTCCTCCATCGGAATATGACGAGGAACTAGGAAAAATATGCATCTTTCCTTCCTCTCAATTGGGTCAGAGGGGAATATATGAACTCCTCTTGGATGGGACAAGTAAATCCACTTAACTTCCTCAGGAGTTGCACCCTCACCCTGGATAAGTGTGCCCTTGTTGTTGGACCCTGCGTAACTATTGTTGAAGAATGATGGAAGACCTGTGTGATCTTCCCGGTGACTAGGGTGTCTCTCTCAACAATAAAATCAGCCAAATGGTGTCTTCCTCCTAGCATCCACTGAACTATCTCTCCTGAGATGCGCATCTCTCCTCAATGACAAGTCATAATCTGCATAATGATGAATTATGTCACTGACCCTTCTCTTATAGATTTTCTAAACCCTAATTCACTACTAAAAACCTAATTTGTTGTTGACATTTTCCCTCAAAGTGACTTTTGTTGACCAACTGAGAGGGGGGGGGTGAATCAGTTGTTACTAAGCTTAAAAAATTATGCTTATTTTAAATTCTTTCAAGAACACTTAATGACTAACACAATAATGTAGGGAAGTATACAATAGATTTCAACATCATTCTCACATATGAGATGCATAGCAACAGATATTTCCTGAGGAAACCCATAAAGGGTAAAAACCTCTTCTTCTTTATATGATAAGTATTCTTTACATTCTGTACATTATCATACTTATGAGCACCAACTCATAATGAGGATACAACCTATGTTTTGCAAGTTTCTACTTATTGAGAGCACCAACTCTCTGGTTTCTCTAGCACCAAATATAAGGAAGCACCAACTCCCTGGTTTCTCTAGCACCAACTAGAAGGAAGCACCAACTCCCCAAGTGTTCCAACACCAATTGGATGGAAGCACCGACTTCTAGTCATATAGGCACCAACCTGCATAACAGAGAACAACAGTTCTCCCTTGCACCACCCTACCACCCAGGTTTCTCTGGCTACAACTAGATGGAAGCTATAACTCCCTATGTTCAAGCACCCACTTGAACTTCTGAGGAAAACCGTCATCCCTAGCACCTCCCTAGCACCTTGAAATATAAATCTTTGCTAATAACACTTATTACAGTGATATAAAGTTCTTCAAAACTTACCAGTCTCATATATGATCTGCTACACTACGTTGCTCTGTCTGCCTCAGTGTCTTTTGCACACTCTTCTTATGCTTTATGTTCTTCTGCCATTTCTGTTCTGTGTGCCATGTTCCTTCAATGCATAACACCTATTCTATGCATTTATGTTGTTGTGCTTTTCCTCCTTCTTCACACATCAACCCACTCAACAACAACAACACCCATCTCTTCTTTGTTCAACATACTTATAGTCTCTGTTCTCCTTGTGCATGAAATATGCACCATGCTTCTGCATGCTCTCACCACATCGAGTGCTCTTCCTGATCATCATTCCAACTCTTTAGCTTCTCTGTGAGTTAAACCCATGCGTCCACCATCACTGGGTGTCATGTTGTGATTCCTTGGCCTCACTCATAGTTGAGACTCTTCGTCTTCTTCATCATCACCAAGCTCATCCTCTGGCAGAGACCATCAGTCGTTTCTAGTAGTTACAATGTGAAGTGAAACAGTAGCCCTCCGATCATATTCAAAATCACTTGCACCGTTGGATGGAATTTGTAGGGTCTTGCATTTATTTCCCCATTTTTCATTTCGGCATTTTGCGATTCCTGTGGTTAATGTTTCTGTACGCTTCACATACCGATCCCTGAAACTCTGAAATGGAGATTTCTTGCACTAGTTCCTTTTCTCCATCTTCCATCGATGTGACCAATGGTTGTGACCACAGCCTACACCAAAAGGTGTTTTCGCATTTTATCAATTCTTGTTGTGAGGTATCTCGACTCTCCAAGTTGCAGTCCCTGAAACTCCGAAATGGAGCTTGCCGCTTTAAGCTTTTTTTTCTACATCTTTTCGACGATGTGACTACCATCGGTGACCGAGTGATTATCCATAAAGCACTTTCGCGATTTCACAATTCATCATTTAGGCTTCCTTGTTGTGAATATTTCTTTACGCTCCATGTTCCGATCCCCGAAACTCCGAAATGGAGCTTTCCGCTTCGACCTCTCTTCTACAGTTCTTTGATGATGTGACCACCGAAATATGACCACTCTCCAATCACACAAGTGCTTCGATATCCAGATCAATGGTCCTTGATCCGTGGTGATCGGACGACTATCCTCTGCCCCGGGACTTCAACCTTCAGGACTTTGGGTTGAAGAGTCTCGACTCTTGGCTCTTCCAACTTCCGGTATCCAAAACTCCGATTCATGTTCCTCTTTCAGGATCTTTGACATTTTGAATTTCGGGATTCCGGGACTCTTGATGATGAAGAGTCTCGACTCTTCCAACTCCCAGTATCCGAGATTTTCCCCCTACTTTCGGGATTTCATCGTTTTTCATTTCACGATTCCGGGACTCCTATGGTGAAGTGTTTCGACACTTCCAACTCCCGGTATCCGAAACTGTCTCCTGCTTTTGGGATTTCAGTGTTTCCCATTTCGCAATTCTGGGACTCCTGTGGTGAAGTGTTTCGACACTTCAACTCCCAGTATCCAGAACTGTCTCCTACTTTCGAGATTTCGGCATTTTTCATTTCACAAATCTGGGACTCTTGTGGCGAAGTGTTTCGACACTTCAACTCCCGGTATCCGTAACTGTCTCCTGCTTTTAGGATTTCGGTAATTTTCATTTTTCTATTTCGAGATTCTTGTCATGAGTTGCTTCCTTGACTCCTCCAATGCCCAGTTTCTGAAACTCCAAAATGGAGTTTACGCTTTATCCCTGCACTGTTGATCTTCCTTGTTTGCTGAGCAAGCACACTCTTGCACTCTGCGTGCACCTATGCACTATCTCTTATGAGCTTATGTTGTCCCTGTTTTTCCATCATTGCATACTCTGATCTTTCCATCAATGAAAAGAAGACCTTCCTGTAAACATGCCAACAATATCCCCCTTTGGCATTGATGGAAACCCTGAACGAGTGCGCTAAACTGTTTGGACCTCCAACTTTAGCATCTGGTCTAAACCATCCGGACCACTCCTTTCCTCCCCCTTTGACATCAATGTCAAAGAAAACATGCTCCCCCTGAGCTATTGCAGTATTTTTAGGAGGTATCAGATATTCAATCAATAAAAAACTCCCCCTAACATAATGGACTATATTAGGTGTGAGACAGGATGACACCCAACTTATGTCGTAGATATTCAAATGGTGTCTTGGCTAGGGGTTTAGTAAATATGTCTGCAATTTGTTCTGTGGTTGGAATGTAATGGACCTAAACAACCTGATTGGTGACCTTCTCTCTCGGGAAATGGTATTTTATGGGAATATGTTTGGTCTTGGAATGTAATACAGGATTCTTAGACACACTGATGGCACTAGTGTTATCACAATGAATTGGGATCGATGCTGCACATTTTACCTCCAAGTCTGCAAGTGTCTGAATCATCCATAATACCTGAGTGCAGAAGGTAGCAGCAGCAATGTACTCTGCCTCTATAGTTGATAAAGAAATTGAACCTTTCTTTTTACTAAGCCATGCTACTAATGAGTCACCCAGGAAGAATGATCCTCCACTAGTGCTTTTTCTCTCATCAACACAGTTTGCCCAATCTGCATCTGAATAGGCAGTTAACTAAAAATTCTGATTTTTGGGATACCATAGACCATAATTCATTGTTTCTTTCAAATACCTGAATATCCTTTTGACAACTTGCAAATGACTCTGTTTAGGTGCATATTGATATCTTCCTACCATTCCAACAGCATGCATTATGTCTGGGCGAGATGTTGTGATGTACAATAGGCTGCCTATCATTGACCTATACGAGCTTTGATCAACATTAGGTGAGTCATCATCCTTTCTTAATTTGCATCCAGTAACCATAGGTGTATCCACAGGTTTAGAATCTTCCATTTGAAACCTTTTCAACATTTCTCTTAGATATGTTTCTTGAGAAATGAACATCCCTTCAAACCTCTGAGTAATTTGCAGACCAAGAAAGAATGACAGTTCACCTATCATAGACATTTCAAACTCGGACTCCATGGCACAAGCAAACCATTTTACCAATGAGTCCTTATTACATCCGAAGATGATGTCACATACATAGACCAACACGATGAGAAAATCATTATCCTATGTTTTGATATATAGATTGTTGTCAACTGTTCATCTCTTGAACCCTTTGTCTTTGAGATACGTATCCAGTCTGTGATACCAGGCACGAGGAGCTTGTTTTAACCCATATAAAKATTTCTTCAGCTTGCATACTAAGTCAGGGTTATCAGAYAGTTCGAAACCCTCTGGTTGTTCCATATAGAMTTCTTCATTTAAATATCCATTTAGAAAAGCTGACTTGACATCCATTTGATAGACTTTAAACCTTTTATGACAAGCATAGGAAAGAAATATTATGATAGCTTCTAACCTTGMTACGAGCGCAAATGTTTCATCAMAATCCAGTCCTTCTATTTGAGCATAGCCTTTACAGACCAATATTTCTTTATTCCTGACAACTTGTCCCTGCTCATTCAACTTATTCTTAAAGATCCATTTGGAACCAATGATMTTTTTACCTTCCGGTCTATGAACCATCTCCCGCGTATTGTTTTTCTCAATCTGATYAAGTTCATCATTCATTGCTTTAACCCAATGGTCATMTTTTCTAGCTTCATTAAAGTTCTTGGGTTCCATCATGGATATAAAATATATATGTGATTGCTCGGTGTTTTTGATTATCCTTCTCCTAGTTTGTACACCTTTGWTTTTTTCAYCAATTATCTGACTTGCAGGATGATTCTTTTGAGTGATTTTGGAGGAGGAGTTTGAAGTTGTCCACTGATTTGAGTCTATTTGAGTATCTGTGTCTTCATCTGATTCAGAGTATTCATTTTTTGATTCTTGGACCTGTTCATCTTCAGCTTCAATTGTGTCCTCTGTAGAAGACTCATTTTTGTACACCTCTCTTGCTGGGATTCCTTCATCAACTTTTACGTCAATACAGTCAACCATTTTATGCAGCCTCTTATTCTAGCATCTGTATCCTTTACTGTTTGTAGCATACCCTAAGAAGATACCTTCATCATCCCTGTCATCATATTTGCCAAGGTTGTCATCATTATTCTTTATGTAACATTTACTCCCAAAGACTTTGAAGTGTTTGATTGAAGCAGGTCTCCCATACCACAGTTCATACGGTGTCTTGTCACTTCGTGGTATGAGGTGGGCTTTGTTGAGAACATGGACTGTTGTGTGTATTGCTTCTACCCAGTAGGTTTTACCAATGTTCTTCTCATTCATCATTGACCTTGCCAATTTGTTGCACTGTTCTGTTTTGCCTCTCAACTACTCCATTTTGTTGTGGACTTCTTAGGATTGTGTATTCTCTCTTGATCCCATGCTTATCACAGAATTCCTTGAAATCACTTGACATAAATTCTCCTCCTCTGTCTGATCTTACTGCCTTTAACCTCTTGCCTATTTGATTCTCAGTTAAAGCCTTAAATTTTTTAACCTTCTCAAATGCTTCAGCTTTTTCCTTGAGAAAGGCAACCCAAGTAAGTCTGGAGTAATCATCAATGATCAACATGAAGTAGTTTTCTTTCCTTGTGCCTTCCTGTCTTGATGATTCACATAAATCCATATGAACTAGTTGGAGTGGTTTCTCTGTTGAAGTAAATCTCTTGGACTTAAACTATGTCCTGGTTAGCTTTCCTACATGGTAGGGTTTACACAAAGAGTCTTGGGGCTTTGATATTCTTGGATTAAGTGGTCAAAGTTTAGATGTCCAAGTCTCCTATGCCAAAACCAAATTTCATCATGTTTTCTTAGATGACACTCTTCTCTATCTTCTTTCAACACATAAACATTATTTTCTGTCCTTATGCCTTTGGCCACCACTTGTCCTGAGTTTGCAGACTGTATCTTGCATTCCTTGGATGTGAACACCACTTCACATCCTCTGTCACACATTTGACTTACACTGAGTAGATTATGTTTCATCCCATCTACAAGAAGAAAATCTTGGGATTTTCCTTTTCCATTACTCAAAATCACCATCCCTTTACCCTTTATTTTACCTGGAGCATCATTTCCAAAGGTTACGTTTCCTGATTTTATTTCACTTAGAGATAGAAACTTACCTTTGTATCTCGTCATATGTTTGGAGCATTCACTGTCTATATACCAAGGTTTCATTTGTCTTTCAGCTGACAACACTAATACACACTTGTCACTTTCTTTCTTCTTCCAAACCTTGACATTTTCAGCAGGGGAATTCAGATCTGGTTCATATTTCCTTAAGCGTCAGTCAATAGATTTATGTCCATAGTTATCACAAATGCAACATTCTAGTTCATTTAATAGAGGATCATAACGATTGTTATGCTTAACTTGTGTCCTTTTCCCATCCATCAAGTGATTTGTAGTATGTGGTGGTTTTTTACTTGGCTGCCTCATTCTTTGTTCTGGCATATATCTATACCTTGAATGTCTTGATTGCTCATAATTTAATTTTAAAGAACAGTTTACAACTTTATGACCAAAGTTAGAACAAAAGAAACAATATCCATAGAAAAAATGTTGGTACCTGGCAAATGGTTGTCTTCTTTGAACATGTCGATTTCTTCCATGCTGATGATTTCCTTGAGCAGGGAGTGCATTATTTCTTTGGTCTACAGATTCAATCCTGCCATTTTTTTCTTTACTCCTCCTGGGAAGCTGATTGTCTTCCTTTGTTTTTGCAGGTTTGTTGTTGTCATTGGTTGTAGATTTGACAAACTTGATGGACTCTTGGTTTCTTGGTTGACCACTACTTGATCCCTCTTCATAACCCAAACCAGTTTTCATCTTTGGATTCCTTTGTTGATTCGGAATGGTGGCTAATCCTTCTGAGGCTTTGATAATTGATAGATTCTAATGATACAAGGCTTGAAACCTCTCCAACTCTTTCCTATTTTTCACTACTTCTTCTTCCAGAGCTTTACATCTTGACTTCTTTTCTGATAACTGTTGTTTCAGAATGTCCTCGATTTTCTTTGCCTCTTCTAATTCTACTTTTAGCAGGGCAAAGTCTTCATCAGGATGCTTACTGTCTTTCACGAACTGTATCAACAATTGTTTTTGCTTTATGTTCTTAATTCTGAGTCTGTCAATCTCTTCCAGTGCACTGACCAGTTCTCCTTCCATATCAACCATAACTTCTTCTTCATTAGCCTCACTTCTTGTGCTTTCATTATCGTAATCCTCTTTGGCCATAAGTATGAAGTCATTTATTTTATCTTCAATAGAGGAGTCATTGTCTTCATCATCTGAAGGATCATCATCATTGTTTACACAAAGACTTTTCTTCTTAAAATCATTCTCTTTAAAGAAATTTATGTGTTTGTGCTTCTCTTCATCATCACATGTCTGATCCTTTCCTTTGTGAGGACATTTATTTGCAAAATGACCTATCTTACCACAGTTGAGACATTTGAAAGGAAATTTACCTTTGTATTTGTCTGATCCCTTCTTCAGTCTCTTTACAAATTTTGCTTCAATCTCATCAGGCTCAGAATCCTCGTTCTTGTCTGCTTTAAATGATGATTCTTTGGAGGTGGGTTTATCTTTAACTATTCTCATTTCAACTGCAGTCAATGTTCCTAGAAGTTGATCAAACTCCAAGGTTTTTAGATCATTAAGTTCTTCTATAGAGGAGACCTTCGGGTTGAACCTATCTGGTAGAGATCTCAAAATTTTCTAAACTAAAGAAGGTTCCTCAATTTTTTCACCAAGTGCTCTCATTGCATTTACCAGTTCTTCAACTCTCAGAAAGTATTTTCCAACAATTTCCTCTTCTTTCATCCTCAGTTGTTCAAAATGTACTTTGTAGATTTGAATCTTGGAGTCCTTTACCTTCTCATTACCTTCATAACTGCTAATGAGTTTGCCCCACATTTCTTTGGAAATTCCTAGGTGCATAACTTTTACGAATTTTGATTCTACAAGCCCACTCAAGATAGTGTTCATGGCCTTAGTGTTGAAGATAAATTCTAGCTTGTCATCCTTATTATCTAGTACAACTAGCTTTACATAACCAGTATCTACCACATCCCAGACATCTACACCTAAGGCCATTATGTAGGTTCTCATTCTAACTTTCCAGAAGGCAAAGTTTGTTCCATTGAATAGAGGGGCTTTATTGGTTGAACTTCCTTCATGGCTTGACATGTTTAAGCTCTAGGATCTACCCTTAGATAAGAGGGGCCTACTCTGATACCAATTGTTAACCAACTAGGAGGGGGGGGGGTGAATCAGTTGTTACCGAGCTTAAACAATTATGATTATTTTAAATTCTTTCCAGAACACTCAATGACTAACACAATAATGCAGGGAAGTAAATAATAGAATATTCAACATCATTCTCACATATGAGATACACAGCGACATATATTTCCTGAGGAAACCCATAAAGGGTAAAAACCTCTTCTTCCTTATATGATAAGTATTCTTTACATTCTGTACATTATCATACTTATGAGCACCAACTCATAATGAGGATACAACCTTTGTTTTGCGAGATTCTACTTGCTAAGAGCACCAACTAGAAGGAAGCACCAACTCCCCAAGTGTTCCAGCACCAATTGGATGGAAGCAACAACTTACAGTCATACAAGCACCAACCTACATAACAGAGAACAACAGTTCTCCCTTGAACCACCCTGCCACCCAGGTTTCTTTGGCTATAACCAGATGGAAGCTATAACTCCCTGCATTCAAGCACCCACTTGAACCTCTAAGGACAACCGTCCTCCCTACCACCCTGAAATATAAATCTTTGCTAATAACATTTATTACAGTGATATAACGTTCTTCAAAACTTACCAGTCTCATCACTGATCTGCTACAATGCATTTCTCTGTCTTCCTCAGTGTCTTCTACACACTCCTCTTACACTTTATGTTCTTCTACCATTTATGTTTCATGTGCCATGTACCTTCAATGCATCACACCTCTTCTGTGCATTTATACTGCTGCGCTTTGCCTCCTTCTTCACACGTCAACCCACTCAATAGCAGCAACACCCATCTCTTCTTTGTTCAGCATACTTATAGTCTTTTCTCTCCTTGTGCATGCAATATGTGCCATGCTTCTGCATGCTCTCACCACATCAAGTGCTCTGCCTGATCATCATTCCAACTCCTCAGCTTCTCTGTCAGTTAAACCCATGTGTCCACCGTCACTGGGTGTCATGCTGAGATTCCTTGGCCTCACTCGTAGTTGAGACTCTTTGTCTTCTTCATCATCATTGAGCTCATCCTCCAGTAGAGACCATCAGTCATTTCTAGTAGTTACACTATGAAGTGAAACAGTAGCCCTCCGATCATATTCAAAATCACATGCACCATTGGATGGAATCCATAGGGTCTTGCGTTTATTTCGTCATTTTTCATTTCGGCATTTCATGATTCCTATGGTTAAGGTTTCTTTATTCTTCACATATCGATCCCCAAAACTCCCAGATGGAGCTTGCTTGCAATAGCTCCTTTTCTCCATATTTCACCGATGTGACCAATGGCTGTGACCACAGCCTACACCAAAAGATTTTTTCGCATTTTGGCGATTCCTGTTGTGAGGCATCTCGAATCTCCAAGTCGCGGTCCCCGAAACTCTGAAATGGAGCTTGCTGCTTCAAGATTTCCTTTATACATCTCTTCGACAATGTGAACACCATTTCTGACCGAGCGCTTATCCATAAAGTGCTTTCGTGATTTTTCAATTTGGAATTTTGGCATCCTTGATGTGAATATTTCTTTACGCTCCATGTCCCGATCCCCGAAACTCTGAAATGGAGCTTGCCGCTTCAACCTCTCTTCTACAGTTCTTTGACAATGTGACCACCCAAATATGACCACTCTCCAATCACACAAGTGCTTCGATCTATAGATCAACAGTCCTTGATCCGTGGTGATCAGACGACTATCCTCTACCCCGGGACTTCAGTCGTTGGGACTTTGGGTTGAAGAGTCTAGACTTTTGACTCTTCCAATTTCTGGTATCTAAAACTCCAGTTCATGTTCCTATTTCGGGATCTTCGATGTTTCACATTTTGGGATTCTAGGACTCCTGATGATGAAGAGTCTTGACTCTTCCAACTCTCGGTATCCGAGGCTGTCCTCCTACTTTCGAGATTTCAGTGTTTCACATTTCGCGATTCCGTGACTCCTATGGTGAAGTGTTTCGACACTTCCAACTCTCGGTATCCGAAACTGTTTCCTGCTTTTAGGATTTCGGCATTTCCCATTTCGCGATTTCGAAACTCCTGTGGTGAAGTGTTTCGACACTTCAACTCCCGGTATCTAGAACTGTCTCCTTCTTTCAGGATTTCGGCGTTTCGCATTTCGCGAATCCGGGACTCCTGTGGTGAAGTGTTTTGACACTTCAACTCCCGGTATCTGGAACTGTCTCCTGCTTTCGGGATTTTGACAATTTGCATTTCGCGATTCCAGGATTCTTTTCGTGAGTTGCTTCCTTGACTCCTCCAATGCACGGTTTCTGAAACTCTGAAATGGATTTTATGCTTTATCCCTGTGCTACTAATCTTTATTGTGTGTTGAGAAAGCACACTCTTGCACTCTGTGTGAACCTCTGCACTATCTCTTTTGAGCTTACATTTTCCCTATTTTTCCATCGCTGCATACTCTGATCTTTCCATCAATGACAAGCACACCTGCCTATAAACATTAAGTGAGCCCTTGTTGCTGGACCCTGCGTAACTATTGTTGAAGAATGATGGAAGACCTGTGTGATCTTCTCGGTGACTAGGGTGTGTCTCTCAACAACAAAATTAGCGAACTGGTGTCTTCCTCCTGGAATCCACTAAACTATCTCTTCCTGAGATGCGCCTCTCTCCTAAATGACAAGTCATAATCTGCATAATGATGAATTAGGTCGCTAACCCTTCTCTTATAGATTTTCTAAACCCTAATTCATTGTTGAAACCCTAATTTGTTGTTGACATTTTCCCTCAAAGTGACTTTTACTTTATTTTATTATTCCTTGATTAAATCACTTAATTAATTAATTAATTAACCATTTTACCTCTAAAAAGTGATTTATCCATCCTTGTGGCTTCTCCGGCCACTAAAAGTCACTTCTCATCATCTTATCCTGTAGTGCTCTTCTTCCTGATTCCGATGAGTTGTTACACTAAGCGGTTTCTCCAAGCAATATGCCCATTATGACCTTCTTAGTGAATTTAATTAAGATATGACCCATAATAACTCAAAATTACAAAAATCGTCGGAATGCAACGGAACCAAAACCAAGCCATGCAGAATGGATCTTGATGATGAACGATGCAAGTTGGGCCCAATAAAACCCCTCAATATCTCCCAAACTCTCTGTCACCCCTATATGGCTACTCTAGTAGGCATAACACTCTGTAAAATTATAATGTCCCAAAATGGGGACATTACAGTCCTCCCTGTCGGAATATTATCTGCCCTCAAGAAATAATTGAATCCAACTACATATGATATCGGGGTCCCATATCCACCTATGTGAGACAAGGTAGACTGGCTGCAAGATGTGGTTTCTCCAAGTGCTCACCATGCATGACACCCACATGCTCCTGATGAGTAGAATGATTAATGGACAAAGAATCTCAGTCAACTCCCCGAGCAACCACTCTACTCAAAACTCAAATCCATCCAATGTTGAACTACCAAGAACTCCAATCCCTAGATCCCATATTATAATGTGAAGTGAAATTCCCTGTGGAGTATATTTCTGTAACATATCAACACCATGAGTCTCCTACAAATAACTCATGGCCTCAACCTGAAATAGGTCTATCTTACCAAACCATACCAAACTCAGCATGGCCCCCACCGAATGAACATGTTGTTGCCATAGTGAGGTACTACAAGACCTCAATGAATCACCAACCAATGACGTGCTCTCTCCAATACTGAAAATCAATGGAAAATCAAAGTGACTCCCCCCTGTAAACGTCCACATGTCTCCATCAATCAATGAAATGATCGGCTCTGTAATCCCAGGGTCCCATGCTAGTCTCTGACATGGACCATCATGTCGATGTTGCTCTACTCTGATCATGACTGTCTGCTCAAAGTATCCATATTGGACCCTCCACGTGTGGATCCTCATAAGATGAAACAAACTATCGACCCAATGGACTCCTAGATCCCATGTCAAATTTGGAAGTTCATCACTTTCAATCCCCACTAACTGTTGATGTGCCCTAATGGTAACCGTTGAAAGACCTCCACCCTCATCCCAATGAGACTCTGAAAATGTAGCAACCTCTAATATATCCTCTATCCCATGGCCTAGGATACTCTCCATCACACCTAGGACCTCAACTGTCTACCCCTGATGATCCACCCCTATCCTGTTGTATGCAATCAAGACACTCGTGTCAGGTGGTCTCATCCTACCAACTCTCCATGTCCCCTGCCACTGTCTATCTCCCCCTGCATTGTTGTAAATGATAAAAGTGTTGGGAAAGGCTATCATAAATATCTACAACCAACTGTGGGACTGGAAAGTATCATATGCTTTGTTCAATCCCCAGGATTGGACCAAAAGCTCATCCACTAGCACCCATGGTGAATAATCACCTAAACTCCAACTATCAGGTACAACAATAGATAACTCCATAAATTGATGGTCAATCACTCTCCCTCCATCATCACTCAAATAGTTGTTGCTATTGTGAAGGTGATCTCCCAGAACTATTTGTTGTTGCAAGGGAGGGGAATCTCCATGATCCACTAAGTGTGTCTCCTCCTTGCCATCTAATGCATCCCCATGAATCCCATTGTACATCTCTCTCATCATAATATGTCCAAGGTGTACTTCTAGATCAACCTCTATGTGGATATCAACCAATCCTATAAAACAAATGAAAGTGTCCTCTTAACTGCCCCTCTCTCTGGAATCCTCATGTGTATGTGTATCTGTGACTAGTATCCTCAAGGAGCTCATCTAATCTGGACTTTTATTCCTGAAGGGTTTTCTGTGTGCCTTCCAAGAATCCTTGTGTGCTCACCAACTCATGAGTGAGTCGGTCCACTTCAAGCTCCTTCTCCCTCAGTTCCATGTGATACATCTTGCCAATCTCCAATAGGTAATCTCTATCCATCCATAACTACTGGTAGTCGACCCTCATCACAGTCACTCTCTCCATGAGTGTATGGAAGTAATCAATGGTCAATCCCCTATCTGAACTATCATGTGCCATCGAGGCCCTCCAACAATAACTTGCCACTAATGCATGTGTATCATCAATGCATCAAGTGGTTGCCATGATCATGTACTCACTGACTCTCAATTGTTTTGTCCAGTGTCATGACTCTTGATCATAGTCCCACTGAGGTTCTACCTCATTCCCCTTACTTCTAGTGTCAACAATGGAATCCCAAACAACACACTCCTCAAAATATAAGGCACTGAACTACCCACTTTCCACTACGCTATTGAGTCCTCCTGTATGCCACTGCACACCATCACCAACTACTATCCCCATATGAATCACATTGTATCATGTATGGACAGTTGTATCCTCCTGTGCACTCACCCTACTAATATCATCTTCACCTGGATCCCATAAAGATGTGCCCAAACGCAGGATATGGTCATCCCATCCAATAAGGAGTGCATCCTCATCATTGTAGATCAATCTTGGAAGTAATTGTCCCAACAAGTTGTCGATCTCCCCAACCTGATCCATCAATGGAATCTCCAAGAGTGATGACTCACTCTCCTCATACTGATAGGTATGTGTAATGTCAACTATATCCAAGCCATACCTCTCTTCCTGGGTCTGTAGATCCATATGTCCCTTGTGTACAATCCCCACACAAGGCTCCTCTACCATATCAGGAATGCCATTGATATCCTCTTGTGTCATGGCTAGCATAGGTGACTGAGAAGATGAAAGATGTCGCTCGCTCATCATCCTCCATACATGACTTCCTGGAATCCATGTCTACACCCATAGGTAGGTCATCCAACCTCATAACCTCATCATGTCTAAGTTCCAACACATATGAATCCTCACAAGTGTCACCACTATGCTGAAGTGTTGAATCCTCAACATTGCCTGACGGGAAAGATGAAGAACATGCACTATCATCCTGTCCATCCAACTATCCCTCAAATGTGAAAGAGTCACTAGCCTCCATCTCGGTCATCTGGTTGAGCTTGTATTACATGTCTATATTTTGTACCCTATCTCTGGCACTGGATTTGGACGATCCGCCAAAAGAAGGTATGGTGAGTTTACCAACTTTCCGGATGAAATCTATGTTATGCACCTGTTGTTGTTGTTTCCATCCTCTCTGAGGTTATCTGGGATGGTTTATTCCCCTAAGTCAACAGTACTCGACCAATGTCATGTCACGATGGAAGTCACGACCCAACGCTGCATACTCCCTCTTGTACTCTTCAATGTCTTCTTCCTGACTGGGAAACCTCTATGCTAACTACTATTGTGCTGCTGCTGGTGGTGCCCTCTGAAAACTAGGGAACCATGGTCTAGGAATCCTACTTGAATATGTGTATGTGTGAGTAGGTGTTTGGGGTCTACTGCCTACCCCCAAGTTCCCCTACACTGCATGTGGAGATGGTGTGCCCGAGGTGTCCACTATAGCTAATCTATCAAGCAACTGTGCCAAAGACTATGTCATGGTCTGTTGACTGACTACCAAATTGTTGAGTACCTGCATGAAGGCTGCCTCTAGGTCCATGGGTTCCTTACTAGTGCCCTCTGGCCTCTCATATATGTTTCCCCACATCCTCTCTACCTTTTGGGTCACCCATTTAACTCATTGAATTTAGTCACAGGCTGGTAGGACTAAAGCTATGATACCACAATAATGTTCCTGACTTATCTAGTCTAGGAAATGTTGCTAATGTGTGTGTAAGATTAATCATTTATAGCATATAAATGATCATACAAATAACAAATGCGACAAAGGAATGCAAATTTTATATTATCATATCTCTGTGGAGTACAAAGGAAGAATGCAGCTAAATAAAATGAATCACTCGGCTAGATCAAAAGACAAAAGGATATTAGACAGAATATAATAAGCAAACTAAATGATAATACCCGATAATAGATGAGCACTGCAGGATCAATGGATGAGCTGGAACTATGGCAGCTCATAAAGTAACTGCTGGAAGTTTAGAAAGTTCGCCCTGACGGCTATACCTCTCGGAATGGCCTAGAAACTGTCCCAAATGGTGCACCCTGCTCTAGCGTTTAGGCTTGGTAATTGACTGACCCCTCTGCTGGTGGGTTTGGACCCCGAATGGATACCCCTGGGGGAATGCACCCCTCTCTCACTGGAAAAATGCATCCTATTGATTCCACCATTGGAATTGGTCAAGATGTATCTCAAAATGATCACCTTGGTCTACTGGTAAATGGGTCAGAAGGGTTTCCCTGAATCTGACCTGATGCTCGCTCGGGAACCCCGAATCTGTCCGCCAAAAGTGTCGCACTTCTAAGTCTGGAAAATGTGCCCCAAATGATTCCTCTGTCAGAATCTAATGAGGAACCAAGCAAAAGATGCACCTTTCCTTCCTCTCAACTGGGTCAAAGGGAATCTCTGAACTCCTCCCAGATGGGACAAGTCAATCCACTTAACCTCCTCAGGAGCTGCGCCCTCACCCTAGATAAGTGCACCCTTTCTATTGGACCCTACGTAACTGTTGCTGAAGAATGATGGAATACCTATGTGATCTTCTCGATGACTAGGGTGTGTCTCTCAACACTGAAATCATCCAACTGGTGTCTTCCTCCTTGAATCCACTGAACTATCTCTCCTGAGATGCGCCTCTCTCCTCAATGACAAGTCATAATCTTCATAATGATGAATTAGGTCATTGACCCTTCTCTTATATATTTTCTAAACCCTAATTCACCGCTGAAACCCTAATTCGTTGTTGAACTTTTGCCTCCAAGTGTATTTTACTTTATTTTATTACTTCTTGATTAAATCACTTAATTAATTAATTAATTAACCATTTTACCTCTGAAAAATGATTTATCCATCCTTATGGCTTCTCTAGCCACTGAAATTCACTTCTCATCATCTTATCATGTAGTTCTCTTCTTCCCGATTCTAATGAGCTATTACACTAAGAGGTTTATCCAAGTAATATGCCCATTATGACCTTCTTAGTGAATTTAATTAAGATATGACCCATAATAACTCAAAATTACTGAAATCGTCAGAATGCAATAGAACCAAAGCCAAGCTGTGTGGAATGGATCCTGATGATGAACGATACAAGTCGGGCCCAATAAAACCCCTCAATATCTCACGAACTCTATGTCACCCCTATCTGGCTATTCTAGTAGGCATAACACTCTGTAAAATTATAATGTCCCAAAATGGGGACATTACAAGGGCCCAGTATTACCCTTGACATGCCAAGGCCATGACACAACATTGTATTCCTTAGTTAGAGATTTTGAATGAGCTACTATGCACCCCAAACAAAGATTGTATGAAAAATTTTCACCCCTGGGAAGTTGATGTATCAACTAGCCACCTCGAGGCCCTTAAAAATTTTGGCGCTTCACCTCTTAGGGTTAGGGTTTTGGAAATTTAGGGTTCTTTCTTTATGTTGAAATGTCATTATTTCTAACTCTTGTAGTATATTTTTGAATGAACATAGCTGACACCGCTTTCTCTCTTCAAAGATAAGTTATCACCATTATAACTATTTTATGTTCTACAATATTCTTCTATTTTATTCATTAATAGAAGTTTAGTTTTCACTATATTATTGTGCTCTATGCTATATTTATATGTGTGTTTCATTTTGTTCCCTACCTAATCTGGATCACTATGGTTGGGTGGAACATCCATCTTCTACAACTAGTTGTTGGGAAATTCTAGGCAAATAAGTGCCCCTATGTGTATCTATGAATTGTGTTGAATTAATATTGAATTGTTATGGTTATGTCATGGTTGAATTAATTTATATTTTGTTCTTCTAATTAACTACTTATGTTAGCCTTCATTTATGATTTATGGTTTCATGAATAACTGAATGGTTACAATTATGTTGTATAAATCTATATTTCCATGCATGCTTATGGTAAATAGTTAATAATGATATAAGTCTTAGAAAATTGGTGCAAATTTAAGTGGTTAACAGAAGTAGCATATATTCTCAAAGTGCATAGAGAGTATTGGGTATGTTATAATCAGGGACAAAATGTTGATCATAGCAAGGAATAAATTTTGAGAAGTGATAGGTAATGAATGCTAAGCAACATAAGTTGGCCAATAATTAATGGTGTTTTATAGCATGTAGAATTGGAAAACCATAAATTGTTTATGGTTTTATTATGCCTATTTATTGAGGTCTTGGGTAGGAGGAATAGTTTGAGAGTTTTTAACTTACTTTTATGCTACCTAAATTTCTCTAGAACCCTTATGCTACTAAAAACTCATGTTGTGAGCTTAGAGACTCTCTAATGTATTATAACCATTTGAGAATGCTAGATAATACATTAAGCATGCTTTGAGTGAGGGGATTTTCTCTTGGAATAGTTTTACCCAAGAAATCATTTCATTCAATGGTTGTATGTTTATATGTTCTTTATTATTGCAATTTACTATGTTTATTTAGTTTTTCTACACAATATTACCTCATTGATTAGTGTAGGAGCATATTCTTTGCCTCTACTTCCTTTAATTTGGTATCAAAAAGTTTATCACCATGAATCCTAGGTGTTAAGGACATTTTTTTTTGTATAAAATCTTGGTTTGAGTGGGAGCTTATACAAAATAAAAACTTGTCGTAGGGAAATGGCGAGCACATCTAGATCAGAAATGGAGAAGTTTAATGGTACTAACTTTGATTTGTGGAAGCTCATTATGGAGGATTTTCTTGTAGATCAAGATCTATGGAATATATTATTTGGAACCAAATCCATTGGTATGAAATATGAAGAGTGGGTTGTGTTGGAGAGAAATAAAAAATCCTTATCAAGACTTATTTTTCCAATTCAATGTTATTGAATGTTTATAAAGAAAAAAATGTAGAAACTCTTTGGAAGAAGTTGTTGAATTTGTACTAGGATAAATATGTTAAGACCTAAATAGTGGCACATTACCCCTTAATTGTGGCATATTACATTAGTAATGCTATTTTATTTATGTCAGCTTGGGTCCATTAGTTGTAATTGTACCTCCTAGTCTCTTATATATACCAAGGATACCTTTTCATTTGGAATCATCTTGTATTTGGAAATTTATGTGGTGTATAACGAGGTTTCCCCCTCGAAGAGGCTTACTATCTGAAATTATCTCTTTTTCAAGGCATTGAGTACTTATTCTGAGGTTGTTTTATGCTATTTTGATATGTGGTTCTTAACATTTGGTATGAGAGATTAAGGTCTTGGGATTTCGCTGTTGCATCTGAGACACCTTGGAATTTTTTCTATAATTTATTTTTCTACAAAGTTTAAGAAGGAACCCCTTGGACTATATTTATTAGACGGATCAAGGTACGTGGGGTTCAAATTTCATCTTTTGAGTCCTTATACTTTCAGAGATATAGCCTTTGTAAGATAGGGTTCTAGAATCGTCCTGAATTTATTCATCACATAATTTTCTCTATAAAAGTTTTTATGTAACGTTTCAAACCTTGAAACCTGGAGGATATTCATAGAAATTATGAAGGTAGCTATGATAATAATGTTTTCTTCTGGGTCAATCTAATTTTGTAGATACACCCTATGTAA
>ML808822.1:159456-188794 GCA_009831015.1 Picea engelmannii
CTTTAATGACATTAACTAAGAAGGATGCATTTTCATGGACTCCAGAGGAAACTCAATATTTTGAACAACTTAAAGAGGAGATGTGCAAAGCTCTTGTCTTGACCACACCATACTTCACAAAAACCTTTATTGTGGAATGTGATGTCTCGGGAAATGGCATTGGTGTTTTTCTAATGCAAGACAGAAGGCCCCTTTCTTTTGAAAGTTAACCACTCAAGGGAAATGACTTACACAAACCCATTTATGAGAAGGAAATGATGGAAATACTACATGCATTGAAGAAATGGAACCCTTACCTAATAGGTAGGAACTTCAAGGTCAAAACAGATCATGATAGTCTTAAATACTTCTTGGAACAAAGACTATCTTTAGAAGAAAAACAAAAATGGGTGACGAAGATGTTGGGTTATGATTTTGAAATCATCTACAAAAAAAGGAAGAAAAATGTTGTGGCAGATGCACTCTCAAGAAATGATGAAGATGTTGAGGCATTTCTATGTGTTATCTTGATATCCAACTTGATTGGATAATAGAAGCAAGGGATGAATGGAAGAATCATGAAAACATTTGGACTCTCATTCAAAGGTTGCAGCAGGATTCCAGTGCATCAGATACATTTACATGGAAAAATGATTCACTATGGTACAAAGATCGCTTATATTTATGTAAGAACTCCCAACTCAAACAGAAGGTACTCTTGTAATTTCACACCTCTCTTGTAGGAGGGAACTCTGGATTTTTGAAAACCTACCTTAGGGTCAAGAAGGAATTTTTTTGGGATGGCCTTAAATCTAATGTTCAAAGGTTTATGGCAGAATGTTTGGTTTGTGAAAAAAATAAGGTGGAAACAATTAAGACCCAAGGTATTTTACAACCATTAGCCATCCCAAGTCAGCATTGGGAGGAGGTTTCCATGGATTTCATCACAGGGTTACCGAAATATGAAGGAAAGAGTGTCTTCATGGTGATTGTTGATAGTCTGACCAAGTACGCACACTTTTGTGCACTCTCTCATCCTTTAAAAGCCAGTACAGTTGCCACCGCATTCATGGAGACAGTTCAAAAGCTACATGGAAGCCCAAATATTATTGTAAGTGACAGAGATCCCATATTCACTGGACATTTTTGGACATAATTATCTTCTTGTTTGGTTACTCAATTGGCTCATAATGCATCGTATCATTGTCAATATGATGGACAAATCGAGATAGTGAACAAATGTATGGAAAGATACCTTTGTTTCTTTGTCTCTAATAAAAAAACACAATGGTTCAAATGGTTACCCTTGGAAAAATGGTGGTATAACACTTCCTTTCATACTACAACAAAAATGACACCATTTATGGCACTCTATGGATACCACCCACCTTCTATCACTTCTTCTCTAAAATAAAAATATAAGGTTCAAGCAGTGGCAGATCACATTGAGCATAAACAACAAGTTCTCCAACTCTTAAAGGACAACCTGACCATGGCACATAATCGCATGAAACAACAAGAAGATCAACATCGTAGTGAAAGAATTTTTGAGGTAGGGGATTGGGTATTTTTAAGACTACAAACATACAAACAGATGTCCCTCAATAAAGATAAGATGGATAACAAATTATTACCAAAGCACTACAACCCTTGTAAGGTGTTGCAAAATATTGGTACTATGGCATACAAATTGGAGTTGCTTGCATATTCACGAGTACACCCAGTTTTCCATGTTTCATGCTTAAAGAAGGTTATAGGTGACAAGATCATAGTTCAAACTATATTTCCAAAACTTGAAAAGGAAGGAAAAATCATATTGGAGCCTAAAGTTATCACTAACACAAGAATTCACTAGCTGAGGAATAGATCCATTTCAGAGTATCTCATTAAGTGTAGGAAACTACCTGCTGAAGATTCCACTTGGGAAGATGAGTCTTTTATACAGAAGCATCCATAATTAATCAAGCGTTGCAGAAAACACTTGTCTGAAGGGGATGGGAATCTTAATCCATAAATAGTGGCACATTACCCCTTAATTAGGGAATATTACATTAGTAATGTTATTTTATTTATGTCGTCTTGGGTCCATTAGTTGTAATTGTACCTCCTAGTCTCCTATATATACCAAGGAGACATTTTCATTTGGAACCGTCTTGTATTTGGAAATTTATGTGGTGTATAAGGAGGTTTCCCCCTCGAAGAGGCTTATTATTTGAAATTATATCTTTTTCAAGGCATTGAGTACTTATTCTGACGTTTTTTTTATGCTTTTTGGATATTTGATTCTTAACAAAATCCCTGGTTAATAAAAAAAATCTGAGGAAAAAATTATTCACCTTGAGAATGGGTGATGGTGATTTTGTAGCCGAGCATCTAAATTCATTTAACACTATTGTAACCCACTTGATCTAACTTGGAGTGAATAAGGATGATGGGGATCATTGTATGAACCTTTTTTGTTCTTTGCTAGATTCATAGGGTAACCTAGTCATGGCCATTAGAAGCATTGTTAAGACATTGGTTCTTGATAAGGTCATGGCTTCTTATTCTCAGAGGAGGTGAGGAGGAAATATTGTGAATCCACCATTTTGGCCTTGGATATTTATGGAGTACTGAAGGAGAAAGGTAAGAATAAAACAACATGCATATATGAATCCCATGGGAGACCTAAGTCTCCTAGAAAGTTCAAGGGAAAATGTTGGAACTATAGTAGGTCTGGGCATTTCAAAAGACATTGTAAGGAAGAGAAAAATAAGAATAAGAATAAAAATAATTATTTTAATGATGAGTATGAAAAATATTCTTAAGAGGATGGAGGGGATTCCTTTGTTGCATCTCTGACAACTCATGTAGGACAGAGTGTGTGGTTGATAGAATTTGGAGCTTCCTTCCATATGACTTCCTATCGAAGCTATTTTTAAATGTATGAGAAATATGATGGTGGGATGGCATACCTCAATGATGACTCTCCTCTCACCATTTTTGGCCATGGTAGATTCTTTATCATATTCCTTGATCACATAGTGATAGGGATCAATTGATTTTTGCATATTCTAGGTTTGGTACAAGACCTACTACAATAAGTAAACTTAATGATATGAGTGTGTAGGTTGTTTTCTCATACAAAGGGTGTAACATGGTTCAATGATTTATGGTTCTTGATAAGAGTGTTTGTGTGGGAACTCTATTATAGCTTGATTTGTGCATCATTCAATGCAATAATTCTTTAACTTAAAGACAGTCAAGAGATCTTTAGAATATACACCTTCAGAATTAGAACTTGTCTCTACTTCTAATGGTCATGATTTTTAGGTACCTAAACGATTTTTTGCTTAAGAAATCAAGTTAGCTATAGAGAAGAAAATGGTATGGAACCAAATATTGGAATATATAGGTGAGAAGAGAAAGTGTGCCTTGAAAAGAAAAAACATTGTTGATGGATTGAATGATTGTGCTCTTGAATTTGATTTTTATGAGCATTGCATATATGGAAAATAAAATCATGTTTAATTTTATTCTAGTTCTCGCAAATCTTCTGGGTTGTTGGACTTAATTCATTTTGATATATTTTTTTATATTAAAGCTCCTTTGATTTCTAGGGATTTGTATTATTTGTCATTCATTGATGATTATTCTAGAAGGACATGGGTATATTTTCTTAGAACTAAATCTAAGGTCTTTATTCATCTTAAGGATTTTAAAGTTCTCTTGGAAAATCATCCTGGTAGGAAGATTAAGGTGATGAGGACTAATAATATCCATGAATTCAATTTTCCAATGTTCAATAAGTTTTGTAACACTAAAAGGATAACACCTTCTTGTGGAGTTTTTTATGGAACCTCCCAGAAAAAATTATCCCTTGGTTGTTTATAGCGGAGGTTGTTAGTGGAGGCAGGCAACCGAACATTTTTGCAGAGGTTTTGTTTTTAGTGAACCTTTCAGTATATACACACTGATGTGCATCAAAAACTATCACATCGGTGATAAAATGATCAAACATATCATTACTCTTCAGAGAAGAAGTTATTAGCGGATGCAAGCAATCATAATTTTTTGCTGAGTTTTTTTTTCAATGCACCTATTAGTACTGTACACCCTGGTGCACATAGAAAACTACCACACTAGTGATAAAATGAGTTGTTAGAAGTTTTTTCTCAAAAAAAATTGTTGGTGCACCTATACGATACATTTTCCCCGGTACTCAACTAAAACATAATGCAATGGAGAATAAATTTTCAAACACATCGTCATAAGTTATAAAAAAATAACAAGCTTCGATCAAAGAACACAGGTACCATTGAATCTTACATATTGTTTCATACCAAATGTTCGATGGCGCACCGCGGTAAGGGTAAATAAAAAAAAAAATTACCAAACTGATTTTCATTGTGACACCTCATCCAGTGCTTCCAATCTATCAAGCAAGCACCAATGCTTACTTAATTTTTAGGGATTCCCCATTGTTGATGTTTCTTAGTGTTTTGGATAGCTCCACTAGTCAATATTCCACACATTTCCATTTTTTGGAAATTACCACTAATTTTTATTTCTTCTAAATAGTGGAACCAAAACTCCTTGAGACATAAGAGTCCAAGTAATTCATTTATTACCTTCCCATTTCCATTTTCATGAGTTCAAAATTTGAATGTAGCTTGAAATTTGGGATTTTTTTCATTTGTTTTCCCTTCTACGCACTGTGCATCATTTCAATTCAGCTAGCCCCAATGTAGTGCATCCTTTTCTAACTTAACATTAAGAAGCACATCTGGTGCATCCAAGTTTTAACTTAATAGTAATAATTTCCTCCAGTGCTTCCTCATTAACAACCTGAATCTAGTGCCTTAGAGAGGAGAATGCTCGATTAATAATGTGCCAGTTCTTTTCTAATTCTGATGCACCGGTGCATTCCATTTAACCAAGTGCATCATTAAAAACAATACAAGAAATATAACTAAGTAGTGCAATTAGTTTTAAAAAATGCATTGGTGCAACTAACATCTCTGCAATGGAACACATATTAACCAATTTGACATTGTGGGACATTTCCTTTGATGCCCTGTGGTTTGTTCTCTACTATTCACAACACCCCATTAAAAAAAATGAAAATGCTTCAATAACATGGTCGCCTCGATGCATTCTTAGTAAAAAAACTCACCACTTAATTTGCATTGAATCAATATAATGGAGGGGTGTCCATATTGATAGAAAACACATTGAGACATTATACTATATGGCACACCGATAAAAATCAATTCGATGGTATGGAAACTATAGCGCATCAATACTTTCTGTAAGAGAAATTTCATTATTGTGTACATAATTCATAAAAATGGGTCGACGATGCGTTTATGTTAACCAAATGCACTGTTGCATTTTGTCGTTTTGGTGGACACCCTGTAACTAGTGCTATCGACAACAGAAAACATCGTTAAACAAAAAATATTTGCTCCAATAGCATGATAGCAACAACGTGTTTATATTATCACATCACACCATGTAAGTTCATATACAACAATTTCACCGGTTGGTGCAGATGGATCAAAGAGCACAACACTGGTCTGAATTTTCACAAAAATTTCAGCACAATGCATCTTATGGTAAGCATCACTAAGATGCTAGGAAGTGCATCGATTGAGATAAATACATTAGTGCAATTCTATTAATCGAAGCCACCACCAAATTTTTGAAACAAAAAACTTCCTCTGTAGCATGTCAAACAAATAAAACGCATTGATGATGTGTTCTACAACACAATGATCAAAATACATAAGAATTTACCATCTCGGTTCATTTTATGGGATACCCCACCAGTGGTGTGTTATAATACAAATGCACTGCTATCAGTGCTTACAAAGATGAAATGGAGCATTGATGTGTTACTTTAAAGGAAATGCACCGCGGTGGTTAAGTAAGTTGTACCAAGAAAAATAGTTTAAATATTATCATTCCTATGCATCTTTTAAATTGTGTTTGTTAATGGTGCATCATGAAAAGACAACACATTGGTGTAAAGTGGCCTTTTCTCAAACTGAAATAGAGAGTCGATGTGTTTAATATAACCAAATGCACCACGTGGTTTAACACTAAACCTTAACCAATGCGCTATATATCTCAATGCAATGCTATAGATTTCAATTCTCGACTAAAAATGACACAATAGTGCATTATGTTTAACACACATTTTTTCAGTGCCTTATGTCTGATAAGGAGCATCAGATGCAGTGCATATGTGTTTATTAATAACATCGATTACTTTTTCAATTTTGTTTTGCAAACGGTAACTATTTTCAGTTTTTGATAAATACAAATCAGTTATATATGTTTTTTATATATATTTAAAATTCATTTTATCTATATATATCTGCCAAAAATGAATTTTAGTTGAATCATATACATTGACTACAGTAGTAGCAGTAGTATCCAAAAGAAAAACAAGTTAATTCAAAAACTACACATGCAAACCTCCACAGTTAAATTTTGTGGATGTTTCACTTTGCGGAGGAAGAAACATAGGTCACTCTTTGATGCCTCTCATAATTTAGCACATGGACTCAATACTCTGCCACTTCCTCAGTGCTCTTCCTCACATATCCTCCTCCACAGGCCACATGAATTTCTCCAATATACCATCCTCATCATTCATGTAGCCATAATATGAACTGGTGTCAATTCACTTGTAGGTTGCATACCTACACCTCTTGTTCTTCTCCTAGAGGGGTCTTATTGAATAAATATTTAAGGATGGGGATTAATTTTGTATCTCTAAAGTATTTGTAATTGGGGCCCCTTCTTTTGGCACTGAGCACATCAACTTCATTCCCTTCCAAGTCCTTCATCTTGGCCCCTACTTTGGCATAATTAGTACTACCAAGCTCTATGATCGAAGATTCCCAATGCCCCTTTTCCAAATTCAACAAGAAAGGACCCTGGTGAATGTCTTAATTATAACACTATGTTAGCCTCCAGAATGACCAAAGCTCCATATTGTATATTTAATAGAAGTTAAGAATAACATTTGGAAAAACAATCGATGATCCGCAAGCTTTGTCAGCTTGTGTTATTGATAAATATTAATCATTTCCTTTTCCTTTTCCTGCTCCTCCATTAGATCCTAACCCATGTACTTACTAATAATTTCATTATGTTTCTTCTTCTCCACAACTATTTACTCGATCACTTTCTCATCCAAAAGGGGCACATGGGAAACAAACTCACACTCTCTTTGTTGTTGGTTTCCCTTGTCTTTCTCTCACATTTCTTCCCCCACATACTCATATTCCTTGAATATGACCAACTTAATGGAAATGACCTCGATGCTCTTTATTGTCAACATAGCCTCCCTCTGGATAGACTCGATCCTCTTCCACTCCCTTGGCACTCTAGCCTACATCTCCTCCTTCGTTGGTCGCTCAACTTTCTCCAAGATGTTGTTCTTGCCGTCATTGTCACCATAAGAACTGATGTCAATTCATATGTATATCATATACATATAACTCCTCTTCTTCATCTCTCAGGGCTTATTGAAGAGCTCTTTCATGTCAGGGAGGAATTTCCTAGTCGCACTTGTACAATTGGTTGCTAGAACATTGTAACATGTCATCTTCCAGTAATTAATTTTACAAGTGCGACTAGGAAATTCCTCCTTGGTGTCAAAGAGATATTTGATAATCCCCCCCAATGAGAAGAATAGGATTTCCAGGTATGTAATTTACAAGTGAATTGACACCAATTATTATGGAGACAAGGATGATGAGAACAATATCTTGGAGAAAGTCAAGTAGCTCATGGATAAGGATATGTGGGCTAGAGCGTCGAGGGAATGGAAAAGTATCAAGTCTATCTAGAGGGAGGCTAGGTTGATGATCAAGAGCAGCGAGCTAATTTCCATTAATCTGGTCCTATTTGAGGAAGATGACGATGTCGCAGAAGAAACGGGAGAGAAGGACAAGGGAAACCAACAACAGAGAGAGCAAGATTGTGTTACCCATGTTCCCCTTCTGGATGAGAAAGTGATTGAGTGCATGGTTTTGGAGAAGAATAAATGTGATGAACTGTTCTTAGTAAGTACACAGGTGATGATCTCATGGAGGAGCAGTCTGAGATCAAGGAAATTATTAATATTTAGCGATAAGGCATGATGACAAAGATTATGGATCATCGATTGTTTTTCCAAATGTACTTATTAACTTCTATTAAATATAAAATGTGGAGCTTAGGTCATTCTTGAGGTTGACACAGTGTTATAATTAAGACATCCACTAGGGTCCTTTCTTATTGAACAGGGAAACGGGGCACTCGAAAGATTTGATCATAGAGCTTGGTAGTCCTAATTATGCCAAAGTAAGGTCCAAGATGATGGACTTGGAAGGGAATGAAGTTGATGTTTCTATTTCCATAGGAAAGGGCCCCAGTTATAGATACTTCATGGCTACGAAATTCCTCCCCATCCCCAAAGAGTTATTCGATAAGCCCCCTCAAGGAAAATAAGAGGAGGTGTAGGTATGTGATTTACAAGAAAATTGGCGTCGGTTCATATTATGGCTTCAGGAATGACGAGGATGATATCTTGCAGAAGGTTGAGTATCCCATGGAGGAGGCGATGTGAGGTAGGGCACTGAGGAAGTGGTAGAGGATCAAGTACTTGCACTAAATTATGAGTGGCACCGAAGTGTGACTTATGTTTTTGCGTCTGCAAAGAAAAACCTCCACAATAATTTTGGAAGTTTTCATACATACTTTATCAATTAAATTGTTTTTCAATGAATTTTTATGTAACAACCACTCGTGCGATTTTAATCGCACTAGTGCACTATAAATAGTATAAAACACATGCATATTGTGTTTTTTTCAAATCATGTTGATGTTTTTTTTGTTTGATTTATAAAATATATAATAAGTACGCTAATTATTTCTTTGTTTTTAAATTAAATTTAAGATGTATCAATCATTAGAATTTAAAGTTTCCATATCATGTTTAACTTTAGTTTGATTGAATCATTTACTTTGGATTGTAATTGTGAAAACTTATAACTATTAATGTCATATATTGTTAAATTCATCTTCAAGGTGAATTGTTTAATTTCCAACAGGATACAATATGTTGATTAAACATGTTTACAAATAAATGAGAAAATAATTGTTTCTAATTATATTTATAATTGTTATATTTATGAGTAGTGATGGTACAAATATATTCCATATTGGGATGTTCTCTCTTTTTTCAATTATTATATTGGGATTACTTATGCCAAGTGTCATATTAGACTATAAAATGCACCTCACTTTATATTAATAATAATAATAATAAACAATGAACATGTTAATAGAACCAATATGTTTTTTTTATAGTTTGTAGGAGAAAATGTAATTTTTTTAAAAATGATTGTGTTCAAATTTTATTGCAAAAACACAGACATGTATCTTTAAATTATGATACATGTGTATATATAAATGCATGCAATTCATCAAATAATAACATTTAGATAAAAATATATATTTTGAATCCATAGAAATAGATCTATAGATGCATGCAATTTCATCAAAGATGAGTCTGTGTAAACTATTTTAAAATATTGTAAAAATGAAACACAATGACACGCGATTTGGAAATGATGAATTTAATTAATTGGTTTATGCAGTCCCAACCACCACCATATTTTTTTAGACAAAACCAAATTTGACATAAATTCATTATATAAAATGGACATATGATATGTTCCCTCCTAAAAAATTCAATTTTACATAATGTACATGCATCCTATGGCATTAGTATTCTATGTAAATTCTACAATTATTAATATTTATTCTCATATATTTTTTTAGTCATGTAATCAAAATCATTTTATTAATGTGTATATTTTATAAATAACTAATATACAACCATCATTTATCCTCCACAATTAATACTAAGATATCATTAACTAAGTCATGTTTTCCATATTCCCTTTGTGACCCCACTTGATATTATAGGGTCCTTTGCATCATGAATAATCCATAAAGCATCAAATTTAAGAAAAAAAAAACTTTATTTTTCACATGTGGGCCATATTAGGAGTTAATACAATCCCTAGTGTGAAAGGGTTATAATGAATAAGGTTATATATATTAATCAAACTCAATAAATAAAATAAACAAAAGTCCATGTGTAAAATTTATAGGGAGCTTAGTCCTCATATTTGATGTAATGATTGTAACATGAAACCAACCAATTTATAAAATTGATGTTAAATTAAACAATACATTTACATTAGTTCCATTGAAAATCCAAAAATACAATTACTCAATCATATTTTTCTTATGCCCCAATGGGACGTATAAAAGTAGACCCAATGAAAGTCATTTTTAACGAGCGATTGGTGGTCTACAAAATTTATAGTTTATTAACAACTCGTAACTAGGAGACAAACTACATATTGCATGCACAACAATAAAAATGGATGCCTTCCTTTTCATAAAGAACTCTTTGTAATTGGAGTGTTCCTCAAATGAACAATTTGCACTAAATAATGAGGCCCTACAACTATTTATGAACTCTACGATGTTCCCATGAGCTCATGGATGACTGTTTATATATAACAGGTTTTTCTTGTTAAATTTTCTAGAAGCATAACCATTCATGCACATACTATAAATGGAAATGTTATGTTTGTATTTGACAATATTCAAGTAATTGGAACAACTATAAATAGGACAACAAAATGGCATGAGTGCCACTGATTGTTTGGGACGAAAAAATACATGTGAAAGGATAAACAACCCAAGATTTGCAACATCTATTTTAGACTTGGCAATCAAATAACTATTTCCACAAAAAGAGAATTTGGTTCCAACATCGGGAATAGGCATGGATGATGACCAAGTGTTGTACAAATCTCTATTGTAACTAGTTTGGTATTTACGTTGTCAATGGATAGGAAGGAAGTCATCACTACATTCCAACAATTGAACAAACTTTGGTGTGTACTTTGACATTTTTTTATCTTAGCTCATACAACTTTTTTGTTCTCCTAGTTGTGAGTTTTTGGGTAGTATTGATATCATACTTTGGCTCACTATAAGAAATATTTGTTGAATCAATGGAAGGAGATAGTTTGACCAATTTAGGAGGAAACGTAGTTGATCTGGCTTCCAAATTTTCAAAAAAGGAACATATGGAAGTATTCCTATGTGTCTTTTCTATATCACCTATTGGATTATTGACCACAATGGGAGGCATTAGAGCATCAACTTTGGGTAGTTGATCATTAATATAATGAGACAACATGACATGTAAAGGGTTCTTCTTCGACCCTTTACATTTTGAACAACCACATACCATTGATGTTCCATAAAAGATATCTAATTCACAGTGCAATACCATTGACACGGATTGCAGGTTACTAGAATATGACATATTACAATTGGAAGGGTAAAGTAGTTGTTCATTTTCATCAAACATTTGTCTATGTTATCTTTCTCCTAATAAGGGATTGCATCATTTTTGCAATGGTGGAATATATTTCTCATCCAAAAACAATCCCAATTTATGGTCCTACAAAATTCGATGAACACTTATTCAAATACATGTGCATAATGACATAAATTAAAACAGATAAATGAATTATAAATAAAATCTAGACTTACTTCAAACTGTGTGGGAGAAGTTGACAAACTTGCAACGATATGGAATGAGCTGGAATCTAATGTATTGGCCATTTGATATTATAACCTACTTTCCCCTGCATTTGAGCCAAAACCATCATCAATATGTGCATGGATTTGATATTAAAATTTGTTGATGTGTTTATTTATATTATAAATCCCCGATATGTCTATATATATAGAATGCACTGGTGTGACCAACTATGAAAAACACCAAACCGTTACATCCGTTAAAACCTCTGCAAACCGAAATATCGGTAAATTTTAATAACAAAGGTTTTCATTTCCATTATGTCGATAAAATTGGTATCAATTTGTTTTTTACTATATATGAACCAGTGCGCACAAATCGGTGAGGTGCACCAATTTGAAAAAAACACTTAATTTTTAAAATATATAGTTTAATAAGTGTTTCTACATACTAATTGGAAAAACACACTGAAAAAGAAAGGGAATTTCATTTTTCAAAACATATTTGTTTATAAATGAAAGCAATATTCATTAGTTCATTTTTTTGGCAGAATTTAGAGGGAAGAATTGTGGAAGAGAGATTTAACACAAAATACTTTAGAGTGGTTGGATTTTTTTAAAGAGACAAAATTGGAAGGGAACTGCAAAGCACATACAAATCTATAGAGAAGACATTTTAGGTATGTGTTTTGATTCTATTGATCATTTCAATCTTTCCCTATTTGATTCAAACTATTTTCAATGCATGTCAAAAAAAATACAAGGGTTTCATAGTTACCTTTGATATTGGAATCCATAGTTTTTTTTTTTTTTCTTGATCCCCTATTTTTTTAAAGCAATATATTTTTATAGGGTTTACTTTTGTGAGCAATAGATTTTTGGGGGGGTTATTTTTTTAAGAAATAGATTTTTATAGGGTTTATTTAGTTACATATCGGTTGTTTGGTATCTATTGCAATGGTACCACTCATTTTATCGGATCCCAAACACCATCACCCGTGTCATTGCCATTGATTTTTTTGAAAACATTTTCATGGTACGTGGTGAGCACTGTATAGGAAAATCGCCCCAATGCACACTGTACAAAAAAATCATCTCGATGCTCACTATATAGAAAAGTTCTTCGGGGCACATATATATATGTAAAGCACCGATTGGTTGAAAAAATAAATAGTATTTATTTCATATCATATGTGTATGGGTTAGTGGTTCTCAATGACTAATAGTACTTATCGATGCAAGTATATTCTTGACGCCCCAATGCGTTCTATTTAATGAAGCGCATCGAAATACCAAATTGTATAAAAATTTCATAATTTCTATTTCTGATGATTCCTGATTTTTTTTATACAAGATGGTTGATAGATATTCAAAGAAAACATATTATTGCAACGAGCACAATGATAGATCATCCCAAGAAGAGAGGCAAACAATTTATTTAAGTTTTATTAAAAAGTTAATATATAATTTGAAATATTTGTAAGTTTAAATTAATGATATGTAATGGTTAATGCATGTCATGCAAAGTAAAAACTTGAAGAAAATCAACAACATTGTTCGCAATATTAGTGAAAAAGAGTGTAAAAGTTTTATGGAAATGTTGCAAAGAGAGGAAACATGTGGATCAAAAGGTAATCAACATTAAGTTTTTCTTTGACTTTGACTAAAAATTAATTTCTTAACATTAATCGCTAACAAGTTTTAAACACTCGATTTCACATTTTTTAATGTTATGCAGTGACTAATAGCGAGGGAATGAAATCTTGTCCTAAGAGGAATTTGTTTTTTAAGGATATAAATGATGATGATGGCTTGGTCATCAATTCATATGGAGTGGTGCTTGAAGTTAATGAGAGGGAAAAAATGTTTTATATATGTTTGAGGGATATAGTGGAAATAACGTATAGATGTAATTTCCACTTACAATATAAAAATCAATCTAGTGACTGCAAGAATCAGGTTATATGTATACTACAAGAAGCATTTCTAGAGCCATGGTCAATAAGACACGTGAGACTTGCAATAGAAAAAACTTACAATAACAAAAAAGAATCATATAAAAGGTATTATTACTAAACATGTTTTTCTATAATATGTTCCAATAATTACCAAATTAATTTGTTTTTCTATATTTACTTTCATGTCCATTTAAGAAAACATTATTGTGAGTTTTCATTTTTTAGGAAGATTATGAAAATTCCAAGCGACAAACGAGGGGAAATTGTTCGAAAACACAGGTATTCCAACAGAGGACGAATAAATTCAGTAACCACTCACATAATCATATCAAAGATCAATACAATGATATTTTGACATGGTAAAACCCTACAGGGAAACATCCATGGCCCTAGCCAATGCGACCCCTTGGAGAAATTTGTTAATGCAAAAGAAAAATATTATAGAGATATTTTAGAAGAGAGTTTCGCACAATCGATCATCATAAAATGACCCTCCATGTTATTTAAATACAAATCATGGACCAATTAGGTGTTAAGCCACAGATCAATGTAGACATTAAGATCAAGGAGAATATGAATCATCGAATCACTCTATGTCAGGAACTTATCATGACCATCGGATTTCCTAACTACAAATGCATACTAATGCATGATAAAGAAACACACTTTTACCTAATGACACATTAGATCAAGTAGATCTTAACTAAATACTAAGTGTCTAAATATCCTAACATCCCCCCTTAATAACAACTTGGGATAGGATTGAAGGATTTACAAAAGTGACACAATAGGAGAAGGAAGGAGGCATTAGATCCTATCCTCCCTTAATGACAAATTCTTGAACTCCTAACATAGATCTAATTTTGGAAAAATTGATTATGTAAGAGACTTTGTGAAAATGTCTACAACTTGATCTTTTGCAGGGAAAAAGAGCACTTAAATAAATCGATCATGAATGCACTTTCTGATGAAATGCATGTGTAGCTCGATGTGTTTGTTGCGCTAATGTTAAACTGGGTATTTAGCGATCTTGGTGGCACTCTAATTGTCTCACCAAAGGCTAGTCAGATGCTTCTGCTGAAATCAAAAATCTGAAAGGATTTGTCGAAGCCACAAGGCTTTCTAACTTACATTTATCATTTCTCAGTACTCTTCTTATGATGAAGAAAGTGCAATAGCATGTTGTTTCTTAAAGGCCCAAGTGATAGGTCCTGAACCAAGGCTGAAAACATAACCTGCAGTAGACTTCTAATCATCAGGTTTGTCATCCCAATCTAAATCAGTGAAACCAACCAATAAAGGAACCCCCCTTGAACTATAATGTATCCCGAACTGAATTGTACCCCAGACATACCGAAGTATCCTTTTATCTGCTTTCCAATGGATTTCATGGGATTTTGCATATATCGAGAAACAAGACCAACAATAAAGGAAAGATGAGGACGAGTATGAGTCAAGTATAAGAGGATACCAACTAACTGACGGTACAAAAGTGGCATCAATTTCAGGAGAAGTACATGTGGCAGTAAGCTTGACTCCATACTAGAAGGGAGAAGGATTCATTTTACAATATTCCATGTGGAAGAGACAAAGAAGGTCACAAGCATACTTAGACTGGGAAATAAAAATTCCTTCATTGGTTTTCAAAACTTGGAGGACAAAGAAATAGTGCAAAAATCCTAAGTTTGTCATTTCAAATTTCTTTTTAAGGTTGGTTTTCACATGGTTTAAATTTGTTGAGTCACTACCATTAAGGACAAGGTCATCAACATAAAGAACAAGGATTATGAGATGGCTTCCTATTTTCTTGGTATAGACATTAGGATTAGAATGACATCTAGAAAATCTGGTGTCAATAAGAAATTTGTCCATTTTGGAATACCAATATCAAGGAGCTTTCTTAAGACCATAAATAGATTTATTAAGGGAAAAAACAAGGCTAGAGTCATTCTGGACATAGCCAAGAGGTTGTTCCATGTAGATTTCTTCTTGCAAATACCCATGCAAGAAGGGGGATTTAACATCCATCTGATGGACCTGCTGGACAATTGGTCTAGATAGTTAGTTGTTATTGATGTCAACCATTATAGATTGATGTCAAATCTTAGGTAAGTCTGGAATCCCTAGATATGTGGTTGATATTGATGGTGAGTTATTTGTCATCAATGGAGTGGTTGATGTCAGAATATGTGTTGGGTGCATTTGATGAAGTCTACATGAAGCCCCGAAGGTGTGGTTATGGTACCCCAATTTGGTTGAGGAATATGGAAGTGAAATACATTTTAAATGTAGGTAAGACACTCATGGATGGATAGTCCTCATCATTTCATTTCCAGTGATAAGTGGTACGCCACACAATTCCTCATGGTTGAGGAGTTATGAGGTCATGAAGTTGGAAGCCCCAAAGATGGGTTAAGAAACCCCCTAATTGGTTGCAATATGGGTTAAGAATCCCCTAATTGGTTGTAAGTCATTAATGAAAGGGTAAAGTGGTTGTAACAAGAAATTTCAAGAAGCCCTAAAGTAAAGGCGAGAGATTACTTAGAAAAAGTATAAATACACCTCAAGAAGTCACTCATAAGCACATTCACACACACATTCTATTGAATATACTATATGTGAGTAAGTGATTCTTATATGAGGTAACCAAGGAGATATGAGGTGAATTTCATAGGGAAGATGAAGTAAAGAAGGGAAAAATTCCAAGGGAGGATGAAGTATGTGATGATGTGTTCAAAGGTATGTTATTTAAAGGTCATCTTACCATTTTTGCTATAACGTTTTTTTTCTAGAATGATTCAGATAGAAAAAATTGGAGAAAATTGATAAGACATGTCAAGGTATGTGTGGTAAAAATTTCATCTTTTGGGTAGTTGTATTGTCTGTGATACACGTTGTGGAAAATAAGGTTTTTGGCTAGTCCTGAAACTAGTCTCAAACAGGTGTTCCAGATAAAATAGTCATAACTTCTTCATAGAGGATCCATATTCAGTGAGACGAAATTAATTGTATATAGTATAGTTCATATTATGTTTTGAATTATTTTTAGATCTAGATGTCAAATATTTCGGGCGTATAATTTTATACAAGTTCTCTCTCTAGCATAAGCCAAAACTTAGCAAGGTCTGTCATTTTTTCTATAACTCTTTTTTCTAGGAAGTTCCAAGCAGTGAAACTTGGAGAAATTGTAGAGAATATATTGAATAATATTGGGTACAAGTTTTAGACCTTTATTCATTACAAGTACGTAGTTATTCTAGTTTAAAATTAGGGTTTGTCACTAATCCAAAAACTAGTCCCGTGAGACTAAGGTAAAGTTTGATGAAGATGTTATTCTCTTGTTTTTAAAGTTGAGGAAGGTCTGCAGGTCTGTGGTCACATACACCAGGTATGTTACATATTTACATGTATATTTATATGCATGTTGTGAGGGTTACATTTTGATGATGTTATGGTGCATGTTTGAGGCAAGTCTTTGGTATATTGTTGAGGCATTAACACATGCTTGAGGAACATATTAAGTACATGGTTGAGGCATATACTTGGTATATGATCTTGGTTTTTTGGTACTTTATTGAGGCACTTCATTGATGAGATATTATGGTACATGGTGTATGGCGTGATTGAGACATATCATGAGTTATATGGTATATGGTTGAGGCACATTGTTTGAGGAGCATATTGGATATTGGGCACATTATTTGAGATACATTTTTTGGTATATGTATAATGAATTCCTTGGTGACACTGATGTGTGGTGAGATACATTGTTGATGCATGATATGGTGTTGGCATAGGTTTTGGTTGATGCATGATTTGGTATAAGTTTGGTACATGGTATGGCACACATTTTGGTAAATGATTGATGCATGATTTGGTACAGGTTTGGTATAGGTTTGGTACATGTTGTAGTACAGGTCTTGGTACATGATTGATGCATGGTATGGTACAATTTTATGGTTTGGTACATGCTTGGTAGAGGCATGTGATGGTGATGTTGGACATCTAGTTGAGATGTGTCCTTGGTATATGATCCATGTGAGAGGATCTAGTTGAGTATCGATGACAGTGACATGTTGGATAGGTTGATCAGTGACATGTTGGCAATGACAGGTTGGATAGAGTGACAGGTTGACAGGTTACAGGTTGATGTGACAGTGGAAGTGACAGTGACAGTGGAATTAATTGTGGTAGTGAAAGTTGGTCTACACTTATATTTCAAGGTGGAAGGATGGGGAAAGGAAAGGGGGTCATAGCCTCCTTCTGGTTGGTGCTAGAGAACTCAAGGTGTTGGATTTTCCTTCAAGTTGGATCCTGGGAATCAGGGGGTTGTAGCCTCCTTCTAGTTGGATCCAAAGAATTCAGGGAGTTGTAGCTTCCTTCAGGTTGGTGCATGTAAATCAGGGGGTTGGTGCCTCCTTCTAGTTGGTGCTAGAGAATTAGGAAGTTGGTTCTTCTAATGAATGTATTCTTTGATATATAATAAATCATTATATGGTTTTCTGCCATTTGAGTTTCCATGTAAATTTTGGTCTACTGTGTACTTGATGTGATGTTGTTAATGTGATGTTGCTTATGTTTATATTCTCATGATATGTTGATGATATATTTCTGATATAAGTTTGATTAAGTTGAAGTTTATATATTGTGGTTAGAAGTGGTAAAAGTGCTCATACTTATTCACACACACACCCCCCCCTTCTCACTATTCCAATAATTGGTATCATAGAAGTTTCCTTCAAGGAAACAATTTAACCACTAGAAGGAAGATCATGGAGAGAAAAAAATTGTTTAGAGATGGAATACCACAGTTCAATGGTTATAATGGCTTTGTCGTATGAGATGTGGAGCATCAGAATAAAAATATTTTTACAGACACGTGGATATGATGTTTTGTACTCAATTTTTACAGGATACACTGGTTCAAAGAAGCCAAAAAATATAGCTAATAAATAATTGAAAAAGAACAACAAAATAGAAATGGATTTCATCTTGGAAGGATTACCTGATTCAGTAAAAGAGAAAGTGGGAAAATTTGTATCAGCTAAAGAACTTTGGGATAAGCTACATGATCTATGTTTTGAGGAATATCCCATCACAATTCCAAAGAGTGCTAAATAATATGAAGGTATAGAAAAATAAAGATGCTCATCATGTCAAACATATTCAAAAGAAGAATATTGTGAAGAAGGTATAGTAGATCCTGAAGCAGAATTAATCAATGCTCTAGACGAATCGATGAAAGAAAGAAAGACAGAAAATTCTCTTGAAGAACAATTGGTCAAGAATAATTCTCAAGAAATTTCCAAAGAATCCCAATAGGTTATCGTGAAACTAAAATCTCGGCTAGAAAAATCTAGAAAGATTGAAGAAACATAAGATAGAAGAAAAACAGTGCTTGGAAGCAAAAAGAAAGGAAGCAAAGAAAAGAGAAAATATTTTGATAGATCATCCTAAGGAAATAAATGAGAACTTAAATCAACTTGAAGCATAATTTGGTAAATAATGAAGAATGATTGAAAAGGAAATCATCTCCTTGAATATCCAACTTGAAGAAGCAAAGAAAACAAAAGAAGTCGTGAAGAGTCAGATGATGAAGAAAGAAGAAGAGGTTGAAAAGCTTGAAGAATAAGTTGTCACATTGAGAGTCAAAATATTCAAGCTCAACAAGAATGATGAAAAGGAAAAAACATCCACTATCATTAGATAATGTTGAAGAGAAGCACTCCAAGTTGTCGGAAAATAAGAATGAACAAAAGAGTAAGAGTTATGTATAAGTACTCAAAGGAATGAATCATGGTCATCCAAAATAAAAGAAAAATGATAAAGATACATCTTCAAGAAGACCCTCCACATTCAAGCCACAAATAATCTTCAATCAGAATGAAGGGATCAACAGAAGAGAAGATCATGATCATCCAAGGAAGGAATTCAGAAGGAATACACCACAAAGAAGATCATTCACTCCCATGTATCAAAATTTATTTTATGGTCATTGTTTTAATTGTACTAACTTTGGACATAAGGATCTATATTGCAGAGCATATGGAAGAAATGATACTTATGTGGCCCCACATAACATTGAATGTTACAAATTCCACAATTATGGTCACATAGCTCGGAATTGCAGAAGCATGATAGATCCCTCCATGAAATAAAACATTGATGTCAGATACATGAAGGTTTAGAGAATAAAAGAAAGACAAGAAGAGCAGGTAAATAAAGAACAGGTCCCAGAGATTGTAGTATTTGCATTAGTACGAGGAAGAAGAAAAGAAGAGAAGGAACAAAGAAATTGTACTCTCAGGAATTCTAGTGAAATATCATAAAGAATCCATAGGCAAAAAGGAAGAAGTCAAAGTTAAGGAATACAATGAGTCTATAAACGAAGAGGAAGATTACTTCACATTAGGGTGGATTCCTCCATTTTTATGAGCCATCTGTCTTGGAGACTCCCAACATTATGAATTTTGAATAAGGGGAGTCTATGCATTAGCTACTGCAGATCAAAGAACCATCCTTTGAGCAGTTTTAAGTGTTTACAGAGAGAAATTTAGAGCATTCAGATAGCAGAAGTATAGAGTGATAGATGGGTCAGCTTTTTGGACAATTGAGTAACAAAGTTATGAACAATTTGCGACATATGGATAGAGATGGATATTTAGCGAGTACATAAAACATGGGTCAAAGAATATGCATAGAAGATATGGACAGAGATGGATACTTAGCATGTAAAAAAAAATTCATTCGAGGAATATGCATAACATTTTATTTACAATTAGAATCAATTGGTCACAGAAAGGAAAGCAGGGAAAGGCACAACAGAACATGGAAAGAGAAATCGTCAGGAGAATCTAAATCATCAGAATAAAATCATTGAACAGTATGTTCAAGTGAACATGACAAGTGAATGAAGAAATCAAGTTTTGAATGATTTTTATATATGTCAGATATTTACAAGAGGAAGCACCAATGGAAAATTAGGAAGCACTTGAAGAGAGGAAAATAAACACTTATATGTATCCCTACATTGATCTACATGACATATTGTAGGGAAATCAAGAGAAGAGAAATCATCATAGAAAGAGATCCAGAAAGGAATATCAGTAGCATACAGACAGAGGGAGTTATCCTTTTTCCCATGATGTCAAAGGCATGGAAACAAAAATAAAAAATAGATGCATGAAGATAGGGGGAGCATCCCCAAAGAGAGAGACTCTTTGTCATTAATGTCAAAGGGGGAGAGTGAGAAACATTGATGATGATCAATGGTCATAGGGGGAGCATGAGTGTTGGAGCATCAATGTTTCTATTAGTGTTGGTGTTGCTATCAATGTTGGTGTTGTCATAAATTCCAAAGGGGGATATTTTTGGACAGTTGGTTTGGATAGTTGGTTGTCATTGATTTCAACCCTTAGATATTGATGTCAACCCTTGGAGAATTCTAGAATCCCTAGATATGTGGTTGATATTGATGGTGATTTAGTTGTCATTGATGGAGTGGTTGATGTCAGCATATGTGTTGGGTGCATTTGTTCAAGTATACATGAAGCCCTGGAGGTGTGGTTATGGTTCCTGAAGTTGATTGAGGAATATGGACGTGAAATAGTGTAAATGTTGGTAATACACTCATGGATGCATAGTCCTCATCATGTTGTTTCTAGTGATAGGTGGTACACCACATAGTTCCTCACGATTGAGGAGTTATGAGGTCATAAAGTTGGAAGCCCAAAATATGGGTTAAGAAACTCCCTAATTGGTTTCAATATGGGTTAAGAAGCCCCTAATTGGTTTTATGTTATTAATGAAAGGGTAAAGTGGTTGTAATAATAAAGTTCAAGAAGACCTAAAGTTAAGGAGAGAGGTTACTTAGAAAAAGTATAAATATACCTCAAGAAGTCACTCATAAACACATTCACAGACACATTATATTGAATTTATTCTATGTGAGTAAGTAATTCTTATCTAAGGTAACCAAGGAAATATGAGGTGAATTTTAGAGGGAAGATGAAGTAAATAAGGGCGAAATTCCAAGGGAGGATGAAGTCTTGTGATGATGCATTCTAAGGTATGTTATTTAAAGGTCATCTTACCATTTTTTCTATAACGTTTGTTCTAGAATGATTCAAATAGAAAAACTTGGAGGTGTTTGAGAAGACATGTCAAGGTACCCCTGGTATAAATTTCAAAATTTGGATCGTTGTATTGTTTAAGATACACTCTGTGAAAAACAAGGTTTTTGGCTAGTCCTAAAACTAGACTCAAACATGTGTTCTGAGTAAAACAATCATAAATTATTCATAGAGGATCCATATTTAATGAGATAAAATGAATTGGAAAGAGTATATTTTTTAGTATGTTGTGTATTATTTTTAGATCTAGATATCAAATATTCTACACATGGAATGCTCTACAATTTAACTCTCTAGAATAAGCCAAAGTTTAGAAAAGTCTATCATTTTTGTTAAAACTTTTTTTATGGGATGTTCCAAGAAGTGAAACCTGGAGGAATTGAAAATAAGATATTGAATAATATTGGGTATAAGTTTCAAACCTTAATTCATTATAGGTACAGAGTTATGCTTGTTGAAAGTTAGGGTTTGTGACTAATCCAAAAATTAGTTTCATGAGACTAAGGTAAAGTTTGATGAAGATGTTATTCTCTTGTTGTTGAAGTTGAGGAAGGTTTGGAGGTCCATGATCACATACACTCAGTATGTTAAAGAGTTGCATGTATGTTTATATGCATGTTTTGAGGAGTACACGTTGATGATGTTATGGTGCATGCTTGAGACAAGTCTCTGGTATATTGTTAAGGCATTGGCACATGCTTGAGGCACATATTAGGTGCATGGTTGAGGCATATAATTGGTATATGATCTTGGTTGTTTGGTACTTTTTTTAGGCACTTCATTGATGATATATTATGGTACATGGTGTATCGTGTGATTGATATGTATCATGAGTGGTATGGTATATGGTTGAGGCACGTGGTTTGAGGATCATCTTGGATATTGGAAACATTGTTTGAGGTACATTTTTTGGTCTATGTATGAGGAATTCCTTGGTGACATTGATGCCTGGTGAGATACATAGTTGATGCTTGATATGGTGTTGGCACATGGTATGGAACATATTTTGGTTGATGCATGATTTGGTACAAGTTTGGTACATGGTATCATATATGTTTTGGCACATGATTGATGCATGATTTGGTATTGGTTTGGTACATGTGGTGGTACAAGTTGTGGTACATAGTTGATGCTTGGTATGGTACAGGTTGATGGTTTGGTCATGCTTGGTAGAGGCATATGTTGGTGATGTTAGACATCTAGTTGAGAGGTTTCCTTGGTATATGATCCATGTGAGAGGATTTGTTTGAGTATCGGTGATAGTAACAGGTTGGACAAGATGATCAGTGACAGGTTGATGTGATTGGTTGAAAGTGACAAGTTGGATACACTGACAGGTTGATGGGTTATAGGTTGACGTGACAATGATAGTAACAGTGCCAGTGGTAGTAATTGTGGTAGGGATAGTTGGTCTACACTTATATTTCAGTGCAACATGACAGGGTAAGGAAAGGGGGTCATATCCTCCTTCTGAATGGTGCTAGAGAAAATAGGGAGTTGAAGCTTCCTTCAGGTTGGAGCTTGAGAATTAGGGGGTTGTAGCCTCCTTCTGGTTGGAGCCAGAGAATCCAGGGAGTTGTATCTTCCTTCAGGTTGGTGCATGTAAATCAGGGGGTTGGTGCCTCCTTCCAATTGGTGTTGGAGAATTGGGAAGTTGGTGCTTCCAATGAATGTATTATTTGATATATAAGAAATCATTCTATGGTTTTCTCCCATTTGTGTTTCCACATAAATTCTGGTGTATTATGTACTTGATGTGATGTTTCTTATGTTTATATGCACATGATATATTGATGATATACTGTTGATTAAGTTGAAGTTTATATATTTTGGTTAAAAGTGGTAAAATTGCTCATACTAGTTCATGCCCCCCTCTCAATATTCCAACAGGAGATCCCATATATGTGAGGTATCAAGGGAAAGAACAAGGAATATGGAATTCATTTTGGCTACAGAGGAAAAGGTTTTCTTATAGTCAATTCCTTCAACTTGGGAAAATCTTTTGGAAACTAACCAAGCCTTGTGTCTTTCAACACTTCCATCTTATGAATACTTAGTTCTATAGACCCATTTACATTTGACAAGTCTTTTTCCTTTTGGAAGAGGTAGAAGATCCCAAGTATCATTTACCATTAAAGAACAATACTCTTCATTCATTATTGTATCCCATTCTGGATGGCCTGAAGCTTCTGCAAATTTCTCTGGATCATGAGTCTTTGAAACTTGAGCCAAAAGAGAAGAGGCTCTTTAGAACTGAAAATGTGTCTGATGGTGATCTAAAGGATTACTAACAAGATCACCAGTTTCTTCTCATGTTGAAGAGACACATCTAGGAAGAAGTGGTGTTGGTGTTGGTTCAGGTTCAATGGACTCATCTGGAGGAAGGTGAGCATGAGGAGGTGGATTTTTATCGTCATTGTCATCATCTAAAGAAGAAACTAGAATAGGAACAGAATAAGGCATAAATGTTGAAGATGGCTCATAGGCTAAAGAAGGTACAAATGTCGAATTAGACTCACAGGACAAGAGATTTTCATCAAATTTAACATCTCTTCTAATAATAATTTCATTACAATTTGGTTGAAGAAGTCTGTAACCTTTGACAGCTTCAGAATAACCAACAAATATACACTTATCACTTTTAGGTTACAATGCTTTCCTTTTCTCATCAAGAATGTGAGCCCTTGCTATACTTCCAAATACACAGAAGTGACTTACATCACATTTAATTTTAGTCCATGCTTCTTCCAATGTTATATTTTTAAGAGCCTTTGTGGGAGTGTGATTTACCATGTAATTTGCACAGTTGATGACTTCCTCCAAATACTTTAGACTTAATCCATTAGATTGGATCATACAATTAGCCATTTATTTTAATGTGTGGTTCTTTCTCTGAGAAACACCATTTTTTTGCAGCGTATATGGAGTAATGTGTTTCATTTGGATGTCCTATGTAGTGTAGTAATTTGTAAAATTATTGTTCATATATTCACCTCCATTATTTGTTCTTAACCTTTGAATTTGATGTCTAGATTGATTTTTTACAAGGGCCTTGTAGGCTAGAAACTTGTCAAAAACTTCACTTTTAAGTTTTAAGAAGTAAACCCAAGTACGTCTGGAAAAGTCATCAATGAAAGTTAAGAAATACTTGCACCTAGAAAAAGGAGAAAAAACAAGACCACACAAGTCACTATGAACAATCTGCAAAGGGCGACAGTCATGTTAAGAGGCATGTTTGTCAAAACTTTCCTGATGATGTTTGTTGAGAACAAAATTGGCACAAACACCATCTCTTCTTGAAACAAGAGGAAGACCAGTCACCATCTGTTGATTACATAGATGTTGCAATGAGTGATAGTTTAGATGACCAAACCACTCATGCCAATTTTTTCTCATCGTCGCTATGAGAAACAAAAACTTATGGAAAAGATGATGATCCAAAGTTGTCAAATTTTTACAACCTGGTAATATTATCAAAAATTCCAGTTGCAAGAACATGTTGAGGATATTTTTTTTGGTTGTGGAGCCTGATTATCTTCCCAATTCATAGGTTTTTTTCAGTCGTGCTTAGACCTCATTCCCTAAAGGGGTGGTGTGGGGGGGCTTCCCACCCCACATCTGTCGCCAAGGGGGTCTAGAAGGGGGTGAAGGAAATTTTTGTAGCCCCCCCTAGTGAGGGATTCGGGGGAAGGGCCCCCGAAGATAAATTTTGGGAAAATTTTCCTTGTAAAATATTGTAATTTCATAATCAATATGGACCATTCATTATAAGGTCGCAGATCTGATGGTATAAGTTATTTGAGGGTTTTGTTTCCTAAAAGGTAACCCTCTCTTATGAGGGAATTTTCCTGCAGCTAGGTATTATTGAGAATATTGTATTATGAGAGAGGATATTGTGAGAGAAAGAAGAGGAAATTACAACAGGTGTGTTGTAGGTTGTATCCCTTCATTTTGTTGGATAATAAAAAGAAAGGACCTAGCAATTTCTCTGGTGGATGTATCCTACACTGGGTGAACCACGTATATATGTGTCTCTATTGTATTGTGTATCTTCTGTGTTTTATTTCTGAATTTGTTTTATTTTATTGCTTCACGAGGATTTTTTTCTAACAACCGGTATTAGAGCGAAAGGTAACTCATAGGAAAAGTGGGTTCCTAGTTCGAGTAGGAGCAATGATAGAAGATGGAAAGTTTAGGGTCGAGAAATTTAACAGCCAAAACTACCAGTTATGGAAGATGAAAATGGAAGATTATTTATATCAGAAGGATCTATTCCTACCATTGGGTGGAATAGAAAAGAATCCAACAACCATGAAGGACGAAGAATGGGAGAATCTTGACAGAAAGGCACTAGGAATGATATGGTTGAGCCTGGAAGTGTCAGTGTCTTTCAATATTTCAAAAGAAAATACAACAAAGGAGATGATGTATGCATTGGCTAAACTATATGAAAAACACTCGACGTCCAATAAGGTATTTCTAATGAAGAGATTATTTAATATGAATATGTTAGAAGGTGGGTCTGTTGCAGATCATTTAAATGAATTTAATACAGTTAATAATCAACTAAGTTCTATAAAAGTGGAATTTGATGATGAGATCAGTGCTCTTCTAATCTCATGCTCATTTCCAGAAATATGGAATGGATTGGTCATGGTTGTAAGTAAATTTTTCTTTAGTTCAAACAATTTAAAATTTGGTGATGTTGTTGGTGTTATCCTTAGCGAGGAAATGTGGCGGAAAAGCACAGGTGAAACATCAGGTAATGCATTAAACATAGAGAATATGGGAAGAAAAAAGGATAGAGGAAAGGGCTTAGGGAACCATGGGAATTCTAGGAAGGACAAATCCAAATCCAGACTAGGAAAAATAGAGTATTAGAATTTTGGAAAGAAAGGACATCTGAAGAAAGACTACAGAGCTCCAAAGAAACAAAGAGATGGAAAAGAGGAGAAAAATCAGGAAGCAAATGTAACATGTGATGTGTTACACGATGCTTTGATTATTTTTATAGATAATATTTATGAGTCTTGGGTAGTAGATTCAGAGGCTTCATTTCATGCCACACCCCATAGGAAACAGTTTCTAGATTATGTTCAAGGTGCTTTTGGACAAGTTCATTTGGGTGATGATGCACCATGAAAAATTGTTGGAATGGGAAAGGTACAAATAAATCAAAAGAATGGAAACCAGTGGTTTTTGAAAGAGGTAAGACATGTTCCATATTTAAAGAAAAATCTGATTCCAACAAGGAAGTTGGCAAGTGAAGGTTGTACATCCATATTTACATATAAGGCATGGAAGGTCACCAAAGGATCATTGGTGATAGAAAAAGGAGAGAAGGTAGGTACATTGTATTTATGTACTGATAATATTGATTCATCTATCTCTTTAGCTTCTACAAGAGTGGATACAACACTTTGGCATCATAGGCTTGGACACATGAATGAGAAGGGGATGCAGATACTTCACAAAATAAATTTTTTTCTAGATATTAAACAAATTGATTTGGATTTCTGTAAGAACTATGTTTATGGAAAACATAAGAGAGTCATATTTCTCAGAGTTGGAAAAGAAAAGAAGAGTGAAAGGTTAGAGATTGTGAATATATATGTATGGGGACCATCTCAGGTATCATCTCTTGGTGGCTCTCGTTATTATGTTACTTTTATTGATGATGCAACTAGAAAAACTTGGGTTTATTGCATTCGAAAAAAATATGATGCTTTTTGACACTTTTAAGAAATGGAAAGATTTGGTTGAGAATGAGACATGAAAAAGGTTGAAGTGTCTCAGATCAGACAATGGAGGTGATTATTGCAACAAGGAGTTTGATGATTATTTTTCATACCATGGGATTCGTAGAGAGTAAACAGTTCCAAGAACACCACAAGAAAATGGTGTGTCAGAAAGGATGAATAGGACAATCATGGAGTATGCAAGGAGTGTGAGATTGCATGCAGGGTTTCCCTTACAATTTTGGTCATATGTTGTAGATACTATTGTTTACTTGATAAACATAGGAACTTCAATTTCTTTGGATGGTGGCATTCCAGAGGAGGAATGGACAAGTAAAAATATAAACTATTCATTTTTCAAGACTTCCGGTTGTGAAGTATTTGTCCATATTGATAAAGAAAATAGAACAAAGATTGAGGAAAAATCCAAGAAGTGTACCTTTATTGGATATGGTATTAATGATTTTGGTTATCGCTTATGGGATTATGAAAATCTCAAAATCATTAGGAGTAGAGATGTCATATTCAATGAGACGGTCATGTACAAAGATCAGTTGCAGGGAAAGAAACAAGAAAAAGAAAAACCAGAATACACAGTGCTTGATGAGATCACTAAAAAATAAATTTCGAAGGTACCATAAAATCAAAATGTACAAAAACAAGAGAATAATGTACCTCAAACTCCTACAAGTGTTGTTAGAAGATATATTAGGTTAAGTAGACCCCTTGAACGATACTCTCCTTCATTATATTATTTATTGTTGACTGATTGTGGTTAACCAGAATGTTATGAAGAGGCAATGCAGGTAGACACTAAAAAGAAGTGGGAGAAAGGAATGAAAGAGGAAATGGATTCCTTGGTAAATAAACATATTTGAGACTTGGTTCAGTTTCCTGTAGGAAAAAGAGCATTGCAGAATAAATGGGTTTACAAGTTGAAGGAAGAAGATTGAGGAAAAAAATGGTACAAGGCTAGACTTGTTGTAAATGGGTTTTCAAAAATGAAAGGTATATATTTTGATGAAATATTTTCTCCTATTTTTAAGATGACTTCAATTAGGACTATTTTAATTCTTGTGGCAATAGAATATTTTCATCTTGAACAATTAGATGTAAAAACAACTTTTCTCCATGGGGATTTGGATGAAGATATTTAAATACAACAACCACCAGGGTATGAGGTCAAATGGAAGGAAAATATGGTATGCAGGTTGAAGAAGAGCTTGTATGGCCTAAATCAAGCTCCAAGGAAGTGTTATTTGAAGTTTGACAGGTTTATGAAAGAACAAGGTTATAGTAGATTTCATTATGATCACTGTGTTTTTTTTAAAAGGGTAGAAAATGGAAGTTATATTATCTTGCTATTGTATGTAGATGACATGCTTATTGTAGGTTCTAATATGTAGGATATAAATGTGCTCAAGAAGAAATTATCTAATGCATTTGCGAGGAAGTATTTGGGTGTTGAAAATAAAATCCTTGGTATGAGAATAACAAGAGACAAGAAAAATCGCAAATTGACATTGTCTCAGGGTGAGTACATAGAGAAGGTGTTGGAGAGGTTTAGAATGTAGAATGCAAAACCAGTTAGTACACCTTTGGAAAAATATTTCAAATTAACTAAGTAAATGTGTCCCAAGACATAGGAGGAGATATAATACATGTCCAGGGTCCCTTATTCATCAAAAGTTGGCAGATTAATGTATGCGATGGTTTGCACAAGACCAGATATTGCACATACAGTGGGAGTTTTAGGTAGGTATATTAACAATCTAGGTAAAGAACATTGGGAGGCAACAAAGTGGATTCTCAGGTATTCGAAAGGTACTGCTACTCATGTATTATGTTTTGGAGATTCATACATTGTTCTACAAGGATATGTTGATTCAGATATGGCAGGTGATAAAGATAGCAAGAGGAG
>ML808822.1:193770-225631 GCA_009831015.1 Picea engelmannii
TGTAATGATACGTCATTGTTTAGTTGCAAATGGGAATATTGGTTTAATTGTTTATAATGATGTCGAATTGCGATGTCATCATTGTTTAAATAAGGGTACTAATGACGACGTTCAAATTGCGTTGCTTTTATTTACCAAGGTCATTACAATTATAGTAATAATTGGCAGGAAGGGCAAGTTATTATGGAGGTTGTGAATGCTCCAGGGTTACCCTTAGGGTATGATATCATTGCGCATTATGGCAATTACAGAAAAATCAATGCGCTTGCGCTTCCTGCTCGCCCCTAAAATAGTGCCTACTGACCTTATAACAAACATTGGGGGGGGGTTGAAATTAATGGTAGTACCTCAGAATAAAGTCTCGTAGATTGATAATAATTAATGGAGCTTGATCTTGATTGATGTCTACAGGTCTCAATAGGAGTGGGTCGTTATTAGATTCTTCCTGACTTGCATCTCCCGTAGAGGTCATGGTTGTCCCTGATTGTAGCACTCGGTGGATTTGTATTGCGTAGTCGGTTCGTGTCGGGCGGGATGTAGACTCCTCTTGTAGTTTATTAGTTTTGTCTGTGTGTAATCCGGAGGAAGGAATCTAGTGTCGTATCAAGAGTCTCGGGCTGTTTAAAGGCACAGTTCCACTCTTGTGACACATTCTGAGCCGTATCAGTAGTCTCGGGCTGTTTAAAGGCACAGTTCCACTACTGCGACTCGACTGTCAGATTTCTTCATTCGGTGATAGTACTGTGCCTAACCCCTGGTGTCTGTCTATGCCTACAGCCGTCAGTTGTCCGCCTCATGTTCGGGGGTGTTTGCTTCTTGTTGTCGCTATGATATGTCGGGTCGTCTTGATTGAGTTCGTCCTACTTGTGTCTTGTTGGTTCGAGTGTTGACGTAGAGGCGAGGGGGGTTGTTTCTCCTACACACGCACACACACTTTAACCCAAAAAAAATTCACCGGTTAACTGAGTGGATGTCCTTAGCTAGGAGGGTTGTTACATTGTTGCACTTTCAACAACAGAAGCAGAGTATGTTGTTGCTACAGAGGCTAGTAAATAAATGATTTGGTTAAAAAGGTTTATGGAGGAATTGGGAAAGAAGCGGGAGAATAGAAAATTTAATTGTGATAGTGAGAGTGACATTCATCTTGCAAAGAAATCATCCTTCCATTCAAATATTAAGCATATAAAAATCAGGTATCATTTCATACGATCCATCTTGGAATATGGACATTTGAAGTTGGAAAAGATACATACTAGCCAGAATCCTACAAACATGTTAACAAAGGGAGAAACTAGGGAGAAACTGAGTTCCTTCTCAGTTTCAGTTGACCTTCAAGCATGAAGGTGAATATGAGAAATTTTCCAAGTCCATGGTGGAGTATAGTCTAGCAAGTACAACAACAGTGGATTTGTTGTGATCAGTCTCTGAGTGGGATATTGTTGATTGTGGAGCTTGATTAGCTTATTGATTCAGAGGTTTGTTTTAGTCGTGCTTGGACCCCATTTCCTAATGGCGGGTGTGGGGGTAATTTCCCCCCCACAACTTTCGCTAAATGGGTAAGGGGGGCGAAGACAATTGTTTTATCCCCCCCTAGTGGGGGATTCGGGGGAAATGCCCCTGAAGTGAAATTTTGGGAAAATTTGCCTTGTAAAATATTGTGATTTCATAGTCAATCTGGACCATTCATTATAAGGTCACAGATTTGACAATAGAAGTTATTTTATTTTATTTTCCCCAATAAGGTAACCCTCTCTTATGAGGGAATTGTATTATGACTAGATATTATCGTGAATATTGTATTATGAGAGAGAGACTATGAGAGAAAGATGAGGAAGTTATAGTGGGTGTGTTGTAGGTTGTATCCCTTCATTTTGTTGGATAATAAAAAAGGACCTAAAAATTTCTATGGTGGATGTATCCCACATTGGGTGAACCAAATATATATGTGTATCTATTGTATTATGTATCTTCTATGTTTTATTTCCACATTTTTTTTTATTTCTCCGCGATATTGTTTTTTCTACCACTTTTTAGATCATTGATTACAACTTGGTGACGTGAAAACTCTACGGTTTTACCTTCACCTGAATGAGTAATTTGATATACTGATAGAAGGTTACAGGAAATACTTGGAACAAATAATACATCATTGTAATGACCATTATCTACCTAAATTATTCGAGATCATATAACACTAAGAGATCTATCATCACCAAAAAATATTTTCTTAGTGTTACATTCATTTAGAGTAGAAAATGTGGATTTCTCCTAAGACATGTGATAAGATGCTCCAAAATCAATAAACCACTCATCATAAAAAGAAGTTGAAGTTGCATTGAAAGAGAAACAAGAAGAAGAAAGTGCAAGCCCATGAGAAGAATAAGAAAAAGGAGAATCAATATTGATGTTGTGCTTCTTCATCACTTCTTTTAAAGCTGTCATCTTCTTAAAACATTTGGACTCATCATGATCATCTTTCCCACAAAAGTTGGAATGTCTGTCAGTCTTCTTATTTTTACATTTTGCTCATTTGTCACCAATAGGAGCTGAAGTTGTCTAAGTAGGTTTGCGACCCTTATTTTTCTTGTTATTGTGGAAAGGATGTTTCTTCTTGGGATTCATGGGTTTATATTTCTACTGGGCTAGTAAGGCTTTGTTGGAGGTACCTGCAATGTTGATCACTCCAAGTTGTACAAGCTTATCTTGATCTCTAATGAAAACATCGCAAAAGGACTCAAGAGTGGGTTTTTGATAAGTTTTCCCTAGTGTATCTCTCATAGCATAGAAGGTAGATACAAACACAGAATATGCACTACCTAGCTTGGAAAGAATAATATAGAAGCAACGCTCTTCTTCCAGCTTTAAGTTACACTCTTCACATAAAATTCTAAGTGTTTTAAACTTAGATAGATAGTCTTGAATGCAAGAAAAAACATTTGGACTTAAAGTCAGTATCTGATTTTCTAACTGATGTGCTCGAATAATATTGTGTTTACCAAACATAGATTCAATATTTTCCCAAGCTTCATCGAAGTCATCAATTTACTAAAGGTGGAACTTTAAATTAGGAGAGATGGACATTATGATCGGTCCATGTGCTTCATCATTCCTATTATCCCATTCAAATTTCTTTTCATCATCAATGGGTTCTTTTTCCTTTCCCAAGGTAATTTGATATAAGCCTTTACTTCTTAATAAATCATCCATATGAGATTTCCATTGGAAATAGTTGGTGCTGGTAAGAAAATGATCAATGGAAGAATCCATATTAAATATGAAAATAATATGGATTTAAAAATTGAAACTGATGATCTGGATGGAAAGATCTCGAAAAAATAGGTGGTTTAAAAAATGACACTAAAAACGGATGTTGGATGTGAAAGTTATGTCATTTAAAAAAAACATAAATGATAACCAAAGAGCCACGTGGAAACTAGAATTTGGTCCATGTAGTGATACCCCTTCAAATAACCTCACTTTTACAAATAAGTTGTTTTATGAAGTGACCCACTTGTTAAAAAAGAAACAGGGATCACTTTTACAATGAAGTTACATTATAAAACAAAGTTGCATGCACAATAAATAACTTTAAAATAAAATATTAAAGCTACTTATAGTGATTCASTTTTGTACTTGAAGTGAAATACACTTTACAATGAATGCATGAACTTCAAAAAAAAAAAAAAAGTAGACTTGAACTCAAGACCTCTTACTTAATAAGTTAATTTTTAACCAATTGAGCTAGAAAAACAAATTGTATCATTTAGAAGTAGGATTGRGGGTGTTGTTGTTGTTGTGGAAGATGGACTTGGAGAGCATGCTCAAAAAAAAATATTATCAYACAAGGAAAAAAATCCGCTTCTCGATGACAACAAGGGTTATATCTCGATTAGCTTACTCAGAAAAATGCACCTTTTTCAATCTATTTMTGATTTTCGGAGATCGCATAGAGAACGTGGAAAAACAAAAACACAGATCCAAAAGAGTAGAAACTCGGAAACAAAAAATATAAAACTAAAATAATATTATGAAAAAATTTAAAAAGGGCATATTCAGGCTTTATACCTCTAGATCTGACTAAACTGGTCGTATCTTGGGAAAACATAAACCTTTTTGAGTGAAAATAATAGTGTTCCTAAATGAAATGAGTGCTCTAGAGCCAATGGATCATTCCTCTCAACCCATAAATGTATAGAAATGACAGAAACCAAAGATGAGGCAACTCAACTTCATGATCTTTATCTACTGAACGAGAGCGGGTCTTAAACAGGCTCTTATACCATGTTTGAAAACATGGGTATTCCAACAGAGGGCAAACACCTTCAATAACCACTCACATAACCAGATCAAATATCAATACACCGATATTTTGACGTGGTAAAACCCCTACGAGGAAACATCCACGGCCTCAGAAAACACGACCACTTGAAGTAATTTATTAATGCAAAAGAAAAATATTACAAAGAGAGTTTATAAGAGAGTTTATCACAATCAATCATCGGTAAATGACCCTCCATGCTCTTTAAATAGATATCATGGACCAATCAGGTGTTAATTCATAGATCATGTAGTCATTAAGATCAAGGAGAATATGAACCGTCGGATCACTCTATGTCGGAAACATATCGTGATCGTCGTATTTCCTAACTACAAATGCATACTAATTCATACTAAAGAACAATAAGAAACCTTTATATTAATTATATCGACTATGCTTTGTAATGTCATATTAAACATGTAGGAAACAAAGTATGGAGAGGAGCCAACATAAGATATTTTTTTACATGCATGAGGCAAAGCTTCAAAAGCATGTGTAAGGTTTATGAATTGCTCCTTGTTATGGTACGCTTTTTAATTTATGAAATCATATATATTATACTGTATTATAAATGTATATTTACTTATTACACTATATTTATATGTTTGTATATGGAACATGAGGAGTTGGAACATCAAAAAGAAGTCAAGCAAGTAAACATGTTGGCCTTTGACCAAGTTTTGAGGATCCTTGGTAAGGTTTGATCTATTTTTGGGACTTCGATAGGCTATCGAAGACGGAGCGCAAGATGAAGCGGAGACCGCGGGATCTCGGCCCCTTTTAGGGCCCTTTTTGGGATTCAGGATTATGTAATGGGTATGGGGATGTCGGCCCATGGGTTTACCCATGCTTAGGCCCATTTTGTAATGTATAAATAAGTAGCTAGGTGATGTGAGTAAGCGGTGCCAAGGCTAGTGTGCCAAGACCTACAAGTTCGATCTATGTGATCGAAAGTGCTGAGTGTTGAGTAGAAGGTTTCTTTTGTGCATACTATATGAGGCTTGCAGAGCTCAGTGCAAGCGACTGTAAGAGATTGAGAAGAGGCTTAGTGTTGTAACCTAGCCTAGGGAAGGAGGATCTAGCGAGGTGCGCAGATCTCCTGTCCTTTGCGAAGTAGGGTTTTTGTGACGCTGTGCATGTAACTGATTAAAGAAGCTAATAAATAAGACAAAGAGTTGGTGGGTGTAGCCACAGGGTGGGGGTGAACCACGTACATGTTGTGTTTCTCTACTTTGTGCGATGTGTTGATGTGTTTATATGTTAACTTGCTTAGTGATTCAATATAGATGAATGGTGGATAGATATGTTAATGCTATGTTCTTAATAGTATGGATATAGCCTATGTGAATGTGATTAGTGCTTGAATATAGTAGATCTGGGTAAATACTGCAATGCTCTGTAATTAGGGTTTAACTACGCTGTAAAATAAGAGCGGATATTGGTGAAATATAACTGCTAAGTGCCATGTTCAAGTGTTATAGTCATAGATCTATGTCCCAGCTAAGGTTGCAGACACTGGAGTCCTGCAACCACCCCTGCCTCTACCTCGAGTGAGACTTCATCTACTTCGCAGGTGTTGCCGAAAGGGTTGGTAGTTAGGGTTTTGTTGGTGCACTATTGTAGTGTTGAACCCTGGGTATACCCCTGTGCCAACAAATGGTTCTGTTGTCGAGACTGAAATTGTGATTGTTGGGAACTAAGGAAAGAGAATCTTTGTGCGAAGATCTGACCTAAAATTGTGAAATCTTTGTGCGTAGATCTATCGCTCTAGTGCACAGTATTCTACTCAATCTGTGAAGCTTCGTGCTAAGAAAATAAGTCAGATCTGAAGAAAAGAGGTAAGATCTGAAAGCTTTGTGCTCTGAGAAAGGTAAAAGTGAGAATTTTTTCTTAAAGAGGTAAGATCTGCAAGCTATGTGCTCTGATAAAGGTAAGAATAGTGAATTTTTTTAGATCTGGAAGCTTTGTGCTCTGTTGAAGATAATATTAGTGGAATTTTTTGTTTCTAAAGTATGTATCTAGTTATGTTTGATAATATTTGTCCTAGCTTGAAAACTAGGGCACCGATAGATGAAAGAAGATTTGATATGAGTAGGTCTGATAAGAATAGTGAAAGATATGTTATACCTATGCATACAAAGACTGTTTGTACTAACAAATGGATGCAGGATCCTAGAAAGATTTTTTTTTAGGTTAGCTACTACGATCCTAGTGCGCAGTACAGGAAAGGTTCGGGATCATTTAAAAGAAAACGAGGAATAACCCTTTGTTACAGTTGCAGAAGACTAGGACATCTAGCTAAGGAATGCCCTGGTAGAAGATCTCATTGTCTTTGTTGTAGAGCTATGGACCATGAAGTAGTGGATTTCCCTAGAATGATTGCTAATGTTGAAAGAATGATTATGAACCAAGAAAACCCAAAGGAAGATCCAGAAACTGAGATTATGGAAGAACCCCAGAAAGAATCAGAGAAAGTATTGCTACAAATGAAAGAAACTATGAATGACCACCGACATATTATCTTATCAGAGATCTTCAAAGAAAAAGAGTGCATTGAAGCAAGAATAGTAGAATTTGACATTGACTGTGTTCTGGATGAGGAAACACGGGTGAATATCATGACAGAAAGAACTTGGGAACTTTTAGGGGAGCCTGCTATGATTCCTTCATTGGGAGGAATAGGATTATTCAGAGGAAAACTGATAACCCTATGTGGAAGACTTATCCAGATATCTATGAGTGCTCATGGAACTTCGACAGAGGAAGATTTTGAGGTTGTTAAATTTATTGAGAACAATGCTCCATTTGCTATGTTACTAGGAAAACCTTGGATTGAAAGAGATTGGGCCATAAGGAAGGAAGAAGAATTCTTAGAGCAGAAGAAGAAAGAGTTGAAAGATTTCATGACTAGGAGGATCACACAAATGATTGAAGAAAAAGAGAATAGATCGAATCTACTTAGGACCAGAGACTTGGATGTCGAAGTTGAAAGAACACAAGAAGATTTGCAGAAGACTAGAGTACCTATCCCAGATAGAGAAGAAGTATTACCCTTGAATCTTAGGAAATAATCTCAACAACACGAAGTTGCTATGCCAAAAGAAGACAAGAATCAGAATGGAAAGAGGACTAACGAGATGAATCTCACCGAAAAGAAGCCTTGAAATCTTAGCAAAAAGAGAGCAAAGATAGAAAAGTTATAGAAGGGTCCAGAGGGAACTTTGCAAAGGGAAAATTTACAAAACAGGAGCTTCGTCGGGATATCAGAACAGCGTCACATGGAACTTCTCCATAGAGAAGAAGTGTAGCCATTGGGAACAGTATAACCGTTAGACTGACCCCCCGAATGGGTAGAAAGGAATTTATGGTCAAACAACTCGCCATCAGACCATTGGGACTGTGTCATAACAGACAAAACTGAGTTAATGGAGACTTCTCACCCGTTGGAGAGATCTGTTGCTTCGTTATTTATTTATTCCGTCGAAACTTGCACTGAGAACACTTTTGATAACCATGAATCTAAGCCTACATATTAGTTGATTCTGCATAGTGATCATCACACTATCACCATCTGGCCCATTACATTGACTAGTTACTCTTCAAACCCGAGAGATTCGACCATGAGCGTGTATGTCTGAAGAACTTAGTGCAATCGAAGATTCTATGAAGGAGGTGCTCATTGACCTCATGACTGAAAGAGTAATGTTTTTGGGTGTACAAGTGTCGTCGACGCGAGGAGTGCAAGCCTCTTCGTCGTCTACTCGTGGATCTGGGCTATCCCGACCAACAACAGAGAAGAGTGCCAAGCACAGAGATGACCTAGAAAATGCGAAGTTGATCCTGACCATATTGCTCGATTAAATCGCTCCTCTGGTCAGCGCAGTGAGTCGAGATATTGTGCCTAGATATTTTGAGTACACCATGGTTACTGCGTACCTCCCGAAGGGGATACGCGCAGTAAGATCACAACAGGACAAGATCGCAGTGTTGAAGTTCATCGACTTCAACCTCGGAGATTGCAATAACCATAGCATGCTAGCCCCATACAAATACTTGACCAGGATGAAGGGGAAGAATTCAAATATAATCCCTCATCCATGGATGATGAAGATCGCACAGTCCACTCTGTTGAATGTAATGGAAATCCCACACTCAGAAGGCACCAGGAAGTAAACACTTGTGTCAAGCTACTACTTTCATGTTACCATGGCGACTACTTATGGCTCGACCACTGACTCACAGTCGATGACGTGGATCCATAGGATCATAGGATTGAGTATGCAAGGACCTGATCCGTAGGACTTCTATCTAGGAAAGGCCACAGATTGCACATTAGCACAAAATATCAAGGATACATACGATGATGTGGAGAAGGGGATGTGAGGCTACAAGGTAGATTCCATCTAGAATGGCGTAGTGCGCCTAGCATGTCAGTTAATTGAAGGGAAGCTAGTATGAAAGAACCTACCCATGTAGGTCATGGGCTTTGTCGTTGACCTCGCGGGGAAGTACCTAGTTAATCAGCTTGAACTAGACTACTGTGAAGCATAGGATCAGAGCTATGAATTCCATTTTAGCTGGCTCCTTATCCTCATAATGTTTGTTTCCTGGGAAATTCCACAAGGTACGACCCTCCCGAACATCGAGCCATTCGAGCCGCTTGCTGCGAAGTTCACCACGCTCTGGTACTCGAGCGATATGAGAAAATAGTGGAAGTCGAACACTATTTTTCACACATACTACCTCCAGCCGAAGAGATCCATCAAAGTTGAACCTCACATGACTCTGAACACCCTATAGAGGTTCTGACCCCTGATGAAGTTTCGCCAGATCGTTACTTCATCTACATTACAACACAAGCAGACGAGCATAAGGAGGAGCTTTAGTCGTACTACAAGCTCACTGAAGAGAACCTTGAGGAGATCACTAAGGACTGATCGATGGAACTCCTTATTCCCACAGACCCTGCAGAGATGTCTAACCCTGACAACCTAGATACCACACACAAAGAACATGATACACCTGGACACAGCAAAAGGAAGAAAACCTAAGAGGTCCAAGACTTAAGAAGTGCCTCAAGCAAGACTGATTCGGTATCACCTAACCGAGGGGTTGATGATGAAGTAGAAGAGATAAATGACAAAGAATATGAACAGAAACAAGGAAAAGTAACACTGCCTAGAGATGAGACCGATCCCCTAAAGAAGAGGAAGGTTTCTCCCCCAAAACCTTCTTCTCGGAAGAAATCCAGAGCCATCATGATCAATATACAGACTGTACTCACTACCGATGATTTTGACTTCATCATAGTAGCCCTAAATGGTGCTTTGCATCATGGAGAAACAAGAAGCCAAGCAACAGAAAATGTACAACATAATTGAGGTCAAACTCTGAGGGGTACAACAGGCCCTACAGTCCAGTTGCACAGTGTCCACTACGCCCCTGCCATCAGGAGAACCAGAGTTGGGAGATGAGTTAGCCCAACTCTGCCAAATAGAAGATGCAACCAAGTCTCACCTTCATTGAGCATAAGAAGAAATAGAAAAAGCCACCTAGGCCTTGAATAAAGTGCAAGGATTACTCGTAGAAAAATATCGAGTTGAAAAGCAGGAGAAGGTTTCTCTCCAGGCATAATTGGAAGAGGAGAAAACAAAGATGTAGCAAGAAAAGGAACAATTGCTTGCAAAAAAACTTGAAGTGAAAGAAGTAGTCAAAAAATCACTTCACTCTGTGACAAGATTAGAACCACGGGAAGAAGACTGAGTCATGCATCAAGTAGATCAGCTCACAGAATCTATCCAACAACTACAACAAAGAATAACAAACTTAGAGCTCTGCACAGTGCCCGACACTCCACAGGATGTAAGGGATCAAAGAGATGGAAATACTCGAGGCACGATTGAGAGAATAAAGGCCCTTGCCATGGAATGTAAGAAATTGAGTAATCATAGTGCCCAGACATATGAGTGACTCACTGAGAATCCATAACTGAAGACACTAGAGTCACATCTCCAAGAGGTGAAGTATCAAGAAAAAATAATACAGGCGCAGTTGAAGCCCCTTTCAGCTGTTGAAAGAATGAAATGATCCCAAGAATAGTGCAATGCTCAATAACAAGTCCATGCCATTCAAAGCAAAGTCATGGAAGTGACTCAGAGGCTCTAACCTATACAAGACGAGGATTTCCATCAATTCACAGAGATTGAAGGCCAAGGAGCAGAACTAGAGAAAATCGTAACTGCAACAAAACAACACCTAGAGGGACCTGTCAACTAAGTTGTTATCTAGGAGTTCACTGAACCCTGAGGTCATGGCACAGCAGCAAGTCGAAGCAGCTCGAGCCAAGCTCGAGGTTTTTGAGGCAGAATTATCCAGATCAGAGTGACTCGAGACAAGTCACAAGTGAGTGTTGGGGGCTTGTTGGCCCTTGACCAAGTTTTGAGGATCCTTAGTCAGGTTTGACCTATTTTGGGACTTCAACACGTTGTTGAAGATGGAGTGCAAGACGAAATGGAGACCGCAAGATCTCGGCCCATTTTAGGGCCCTTTTTGGGATTCAGTATTATGTAATGGGTATGGGGATGTCGACCCATGGGTTTACCCACGCTTAGGCCCATTTTGTAATGTATAAATAAGTAGCTAGGTGATGTAAGTAAGCGGTGCTAAGGCTAGTGTGCTAAGACCTACAAGTTCGATCTGTGTGATCGAAAGTGCTAAGTGTTGAGTAGAAGGTTGCTTTTGTGCATACTGTATGAGGCTTGCAGAGCTCAGTGCAAGCGAGTGTAATAGATTGAGAAGAGGCTTAGTGCTATAACCTAGCCTAGGGAAGGAGGATCTAGAAAGGTGCACAGATCTCCTATCCTCTGCGGAGTAGATTTTTTATGGATCTGTGCATGTAATTGATTGAAGAAGCTAATAAAGAAGACGAAGAGTTGGTGCACGTAGCCCCAGGGTGGAGGTGAACCACGTACATGTTGTGTTTCTCTGCTTTGTGCGATGTGTTGATGTGTTTATATGTTAACTTGCTTAGTGCTTCGATATATATGAATGATAGATAGATTTTTTAATTCTATGTGCTTAATAATATGGATCTAGCCTATGTGGATGTACTTAGTGCTTGAATATAGTAGATCTAGTTAAATATTGCAATGCTCTGTAATTAGGGTTTAACTGTGCTATAAACTGAGACTAGATATTGGTGAACTATAACTGCTAAGTGCCCTGTTAAGGTGTTACAGTCACAGATCTGTCCCAACTAAGGTTGTAGACAATGGAGTCCTACAACCACCCCTGCCTCTACCTTGGGTGAGACTTCATCTTCTTCGTAGGTGTTGTCAAAAGGGCTGATAGTTATGGTTTTGTTGGTGAGTTGTTGTAGCGTTGAACCCTGGGTATGCCCCTGTGCCAACATAACCAAAGTACAATATTGCCTACAACTGATCAATAAATGAGAGATTCACATTGCTTGAGCAATGATAACAGTTCAAGTGATGAATGAAAACATTCAATATAATTGAATGTTTCTGCAAGTTGTATGTTTTGTAACATCGATCTATAAAAATCGGAGATTTTTCTTAATGTAGTGGACATAATGCCCCAATTGCATGAGGGCATGTTACGAATAACTGTAATAAATACATATTGGTTCCATTTTTATTATTGTGAACCTTTACGTTGTCCCATTTTGTATGACTATGGGTCTCTTATTCATATATAATAAAATGGGTTTGTTATTTTATTGCATTGTCAAATGTTGTGTTCTTGATTAATTAATATGTGAATTATTTACATTGTTGCAAATAATAGAGGTGTGATCCATTGGATAAGGAATTAATGCAATCATTATATCAAAATGCAATAATAGAAACATAAAATACAATATTATTATAAAAAAAATATTTGTAAAAAAAACAATCAACTAAAATATATACATATCGGTGCATTCTTACGAACTCGCAAAATAGTATATAAATCGATTTTTTTAAGGGAATATATGCATCGGTGCATATTAATCATACGGAGGCACTAGTGCATAAAATGTGTGATAATATATATTGTTTTAAAATGTTATTATGGGCATGTGATAAATACACATCGTTTTTTTTAAATATAATAACAACATCGGTACTTTCAAAAAATTAAACGAACCAGTGCATTTAATAAGATAAATGTGTCGATGCATTATATTTAATAAAGGCACCAAAAAGTACGAATTATACAAGCATCGAGACAAACATAAAATACAAGTGCATCGGTGTTGCATACAACAAAATGGGAATCCAAGGCATAACAACCATAACTTCCATGCTGCATTTGTGTCATAGGTAAGCACCACGTCAGTAATGTAATTGAAAAATAATTATTTTTTGTCTTATGTACGCACTAGGGAATTTCATGCAATGGCACCCTGGTACATTTTTTTTAATGTACGCACCAAGAATTTATATAATGGTGCGCTGGTGCATTTTGGTGGTTTATGTACGTTCCAAGGAAGTTAATGTAATTTTGTTCTGGTGCGTTTGATGTAAGCACTGGGCATTTTATTTAATGGCGCACATGTGTGTTTTGACAAAAAAAAAAAAAAAACATTTTCTACAACCTCTTCCCACCAATTTTTGTTTAGTTATATGGAACATCTGATAAAACCTCCGCTAAAACCTATGTGACCAATAGAAGAGGTTGTAGCGGAGGTTTTTTTGAAAATTTTGTCAATTTTTGTAGCAATAAAAACCTCTGCAAAAACTTCCACAAGAAGGTGTTCTCCTTGTAGTGTAAGGAGAATAGAATTGAAGGACATATTAAGACAACTTAGTATACCCCTCAGTAGAATGGATGAGCAAGATGTTGGTGGAGAGAGATAGTAGTATGCTTAGTGGAGCAATCCTAGAGAAGAAGTTTTGGGAAGAAGTGGTTGTTATTGCATGCTACTTAATTAGCATGACTCCCACATCAACTCTTGTGGATAATAATCCTATGGAGGTATGGATGGGAAAGAAGCTATCACTTCATAATATTTTTGTTTTTTGTTGTGAGGCATCTTCTCATGTGCCTAAGGATAAGCAGTCTAAGTTGGATAATAAGGAAGTAAAATAAATATTCATCGGCTATGGTGCTAGTGTGAAAGGGTACAAGCTTTGGGATTCTATGGCTAGGAAATTTTTGTGTAGCACACATTTTATTTTTAGAGAATTTAAGTCTTCTTCCATAATGGTGCAGCCATAAGAGGATGAGAAGAAGTCAATTTTTCAACTACCACCTAAGACTGAGAAAGATAAGCCAAAAATTGAACAAAAATTTCATGATGGACCTAGTAAGTAAGAGGGTTGAGAGACTTCAGAAGAGGAGGAAGAAACTTTAGCTCAAACTTTAAGGAGGCCCACTTGAGAAAGAAGGAAATTAGACAAGTGTAAGTATAGTTTGTCTTATTTTGTATGTATATTTTCTTTATCTGCTAACATTGATGAGCCTAGAAATACAAAAGAGGCAGTGTATATGGAACATGAGGAGTTCTAGAGATAGGCCTTGGATGAGGAGATGGTCTCACATAGAAAAAATGATATATGGGACTTGGTATCATTGCTTATGGATGGAAACCCATTGAATGTAAATGGGTGTTCAAAAACAAGATTGGTTCATATGGTAGTGTTGAAAAGTGCAAGGTAAGGTTGGTTACAAAAGAATATTCCTAGTTTGAGGGGATAGACTTTGGCCAGATTTCCCCCCCTAGTTTCTAAGTTAATATCTATCAAGTTTTTATTATCTATAGAAACAACTTTTTATTTAGAGATAGAATAAACTGATGTGAAAACAAGATTCCTACATGGTGACTTGAAGGAGGATATATGTATGACACAACCATAGCATTATGTTGAAAAATGTAAAGAGTCATTGGTTCACAAATTAAAAAGTCTTTATATGGTCTCAAACAATGTCCCAAAATGTGGTACTAAAAGTTTGATTATTTTGTGTTGGGATTGGGATTTCTGATATCCAAATCAGATTATTGTGCATATTACAAATATGATGGTGGCCATTTCCTTGTTATCACTTTGTATGTAGATGATATGTTATTTTTTAGTAACAATAAGGATGCAATTCATGATTTGAAGTCTTATCTTTCATCACAATTTGACATGAAGGATTTTTATTAAGATATATATTAGGAATGGAGATCATGAGAGATAGAGAAAACAAAAACCTTTGGTTGAGCCAGAGTACGTATGTGAACTCTATGTTGCATTGGTTTCATATGGTAGATTGCAAACCATTGAGTGTTCCAATTTCTATGGGAACTAAGATTTCAAATGAGAAGTATCATATAACACCTATAGAGATGGAGGATGTGGATTATTTTCCTTATGTTATTGTAGTGGGTAGTTTGATGCACGATATTCTCTATAATAGACCAGACATTGCCCAAGTAGTGGTAACTTCTTGAGTCGATTCATGGCTAATCCTAGATGTGAACATTCAGCTGCAATGAAGAGGGTCTTCAGGTAATTGAAAGGTACTTTTGAATATTCAATTTGTTATCATAGTGATGTTTCAGGACACCAACACTCGGTGGATATACATAGTTATGTGGATTTTGATTGGATAAGGGATGTAGAGAGAAGAAGATCTACCAATAGATATGTGTTTCGACTTTTTGGTGGAGCAATACATTGTATGAACAAGTGACAAGTTGTGGCCGCTTTGTCCATTGTAGAGGCAGAGTATATGATAGCTACTCATGATTTTAAGGAGGCCATTTGACTTATGAAATTGTTTTGAGATGTAGGGATAAATCAGAGAACTATTACAATTTAGTGTGATATTAATAATGCCATTTGTTTGGCTAAGAATACGACCCTTCATGAAAAGACAAAGAATATTGATATTCGTTATCATTTCATTTGGGACATTGTAGAGGATGGAAAGGTGATACTAGAAAAAGTTGACACTTCGCAAAATGTTACAAATGTGTTGACAAAACCAATGAGCATGGGTAGATTCAAGTGATGTTGCAATTCTATGGGATTTATGGCCTCTAGTAGTTAGCCCAAAGTTTAATKTATTCTCAATTAGACTCTTGCAAGGTATGTTACATGTGGGAGAATGTTGGAACAAGTGTGTCATATAGCTTATAGTTGTGCAATGGAGCRGGGTGAAATCATGAMGATGGGTTACACTTTTGCTCGTTTTATGAGAAAAAAAACTGTATTTTCACAAGTTCTTCAACTTCCGRCATACAAAAGTATTTTTTTTATTTAGAATTTCACTTTACAGTAAAAACAAAACTTGTGAAGAATTGTGTTAGCTTTCCAATGACTATTTTTCAAATTTTCTTTTATCACRATTTGATATGTCAATTTGACAATTGTTTAATAGTATGTTCCTTAAACATGAAAGGAATGATAATGAGTTACTTTTTTCTACAACAATATATCTATTATTAAACTTATGTTTTTAAGAAACGAAATATACTGCAACAATCTACAAAGACTATATTTTATTGTGACTATAATTTTGAATCTAACTGATAAATATTATAATTTCTAGAATTTTTTGAAGTTGACCAAGCTGAAAACGTTGCAGATTTTAAACACATGTTTTTCTACACCTTGTATCTATCTTAATTTTTACTTAAAAATAAAATTTAAATATACCCTTTTGAAAAGAACAGTTTAAGGATTATAAATATATTTTTTTCAAATTTGTTCACTATATATTTTTAGAGATACAGATATTTCATTTCACCAAATCATAATGTTTGCTGAAAATATTATGTAGTGTTTTTTTTTTTAAATTAGATAAAAATAAAGAAAATGAAAACAAATTATAAGAACTAAAAGTAGATTCAATTTTGGAAATGCTGGTGTCATTTTCGAAACCAAATTCTCGGTATTTGCAGGAGTCCGCAACCTCCGAAGTTCAGTTAAGCTTGGGGCAATTCTCTGGTTTTATTTTTCAGTCCCAAATTCCTTTTTTCAGCCGAAATACTCTTTCAGCTAAAAAACTAATATTTCGGCCGAATGACTAAAATCTAATAGAAACCGTCAAAATTAAACAGTTTCCAAGTTTTTTGGCCGAAAAACCATTCTTTCGGCTGAAAGGTTGTCGAGCAAATTCCGTCAATCGGAAAAAATGAAGACACATTGTATTGTTTGATTTCGCACCAAATTATATAAATAGGCTTTCGGACGAACATATTTATATAAGCATTATATAAGATATCGAACTAAGAATATGTATAACACTTTTTTCAAAGATGAATCAGTAATAGTACAAGCTCAACTTTTACTTTGTCTAATGAAGTCAAGAAAGTTAAAAGAAGATACATCATTATTGGGTATTCAAAAGTCAACAAAGGATACAAAGGTGACACTGAATGTCTTTAACAATATAACTAGTGTATTAAAATCTTTTGGAAAATCTCGAAAAAAAGATGTTTGTGTTGCACGTAGAGCAATACAAACAACAGTTGTTTCATCTAGCAATATAAAAGATCGTTTGACATGACACATGGAAACAATGATGGGAACGTCAAGAAAAACATTGCACAAACATAGAAAAATTTGTTTCCAAATAGATGTAAATGATGAATTGGCTTGTTGTAGACCCATCATTGTCCGTGACACGTGTTGTTGTCATTATCATGTGGAGTTTGAGTTGTATTACGACACTTTTTTGGATTTTGGTAAAACTTTATGGCCAAGTTCACCTCCTCCTTCCACATTCCGTGTTTTTATATCTGAAATTCTATGTGAAAGAGAAGATAATGATTTATTTTACAAAAACAAATGTGTTGGTGGAAAGAAATGTGATCATTGTGGAAATCTAAGTTTGTTTCATTCAAAGTATCATATTGATATGAATGATCAATAATTTTCTAATATAAGAGTCAATTGGAAGAGATATGAATATATGAGCAACATGGTTCCACATTCTTCAAATGTTATTTCCAAAAGGATTGATTTGAAGGTAGATAATATCAGCGTGATAGAATTTTTTAAGAAGTTTGAGGAAGAAATCTATAAATACACCAAGCATTCACATAGATCTGGATGGAAAGATCTACAATTAAAACAATCCAATGAAGTGTTTCCACCAAGGACAAATTTGTCTGTAGTTGATTTTGTAGAGAATTACACATTCGCTGCACAAAAAGAAATACAGAGTGAATATTATCATTCTGATCAAGTCACAGTATTTGTCCATGTTCTATATATACATGCTCAACAGAGACTTCCAAACATAGAAAGAACCAATGACAATCGACATGCTATTAAAGAATATCACTTTTATATAAGTGATGATTGAGCACATGACACACATTATGTACAACATTGTTTTGATAAATTTTATGATTCATTGAAAGAATGTGAAATCAGATTCGATCGAAATTGGATATGGTCTGATGGGTGTGCGAGTCAGTTCAAATCTACACGATCATTCTATTGGTTATGTCGTCTTCATAAAAAATTAAACATTACACATTGTTGGAATTTTTTTTAGACTAATCATGGAAAAGGAGAGCACAACGGTGCAGGGGCATGTATAAAATGAGCACTTCGAAGGTATCAGTTGAACCCTGTTGACGAGCGAAATTGACCACTCGTCAACTGGAAGAGCGAGTCTGGTCCGGGGTTGTCTAATTAACCCAAGCCGTTTGGATTGACTCACTCTGATGGGTTTAATGGCTCTGTTGGCCAATCTAAAGTCCTAAAACAAATAAATAAATAAAAGAAACAAAATGACGTACTAATTACTAATCACTGATATATGTGCATATAAATATACAACATTAAATATAATTTACACACGTAATTGTTTATCTAATTTATATACATGTTATACAATTTATGAGTTTTAATCTGAACTCACTAAAATCAATGTAAAAGTAGCTCTTTTGATGAAAAGTAGATAAAGAAAGCAAAAGGAACTATTTCTTTTTGGTTTGTTTTTATCTCTATTACATCTGTAAAATCAAGATTAAGCTACTATTGAAACCGAATATGTAAACAGTGAAAACCAAACCAGATGTAAGAGTTTCTATATTAAACAAGCAAATAAAAGGAACAGACTAACCTATTTATCACTTGAAAAGTATGCATCTGTCGTTCTTATGATCATGAATCTTCCATCTAGTCTATCCATGAGATAAATCTGCAGTGTACTTTCATGTTGTTTGGAATAAATTCTAGACAGTATACTGACTAGTATATTTTAATAATAGAACGACAGGGTGCATATAATAACTGAGATATTTGTGACTGCAAGTAATTACACACAATATAAATCTAACAGTAATAACTTTCTTTTAATCATTCAACAAGATTAAGGTAAACCTTAATATTTGAATCAAACAATCAACCACTATTTTCATAAAACTAAAGCATAAAACTGTGAACTGTATGAAAGAAATTATCTTGACGACATAATATTATGTGAAGGCTAAAGCTATCAACAACCATCAAATTATCAAGATAAACAAATCATAGACAACAACAATATTTACAAATAGCTAAAGAAAAAATGTAAACATATGTTATGTCCAAATTCGAGTATAAGTTGTTCACAATTAGCCCCAGGCCAAGATGTCTTCATTACAAAAATAATGGGTTTTTAAAACCTTCAGAAAGGTAATTGTTTCCTATCTTGAGATCAGATATTGATTACAAAAGTAAAAGGGGGATACAACCACCCAGATCATACCAAATCTTCTAAAACTCAAAAAGGTTCATTTCTGTTTATACAAAAAAAAATGCATCATAGATATGACTAGCAATTCTCAAAGATGACTCAGATCACTTGGTAACCATGAACTCTTGAATATCCTGAAAAGAAAAGGAAAAATAGAGAGATTTAGATACATATTTAACCCTTAATTTGCAAATTTCGAATTAACATAACTGGCTACAGAATCTACTGATTCTGTAGCTAGTTATTTTAGTAAATGAAATCCAATTTATTGAATGAATAAAACAATCTAATTTATTTATTTATTTTTAGAAAATAATCCTATTTTAAGATAAAAAGAATCATACATCTAACTATAAATCAAATTGTATCAGGTGATCTTAGAATTCACTATTGTTGTTGCAGCCTCAACGTTTTTAAATGTTACATTTCTTGTAGTGTTCATACGTTTCCCTTTTCCTTGAAAGACAGACTCGAGCCTATGGTTTTTATTAGTAAAGGCATTGATCTAATCAGTGAGAGCCTTAACCTGTGACTGTAGGATAGGTATATAAGTGTAGTATTTATCAATCTAGAATAGGCAGACTTCACACTTTGACTGTGCGACGATCTCTTGGGAACAAATGAAATTATGAACTGGAGAATATTCAACATGAACTGTAGATTCATTACCCAATTTAATACCAGGAAACTCTACATTATGTTTCATACAGGGAGGTAGATTGTCCATAAAGTTGTAAGGTGTGGTTTGAACGAAAGAGGGTCTTCTTCAGCGAGGAACCTATCGATTTTGGAGTCTGAACTCTCATGGACCTCGATCATCTTGATCGAGCTCGCATGAGGGTTCGATTTGTTACGGAGCCTTCTCGAAATTAACCTTCCAACTCTCTTATTTTTAAAATTCAAATAAACTTCGTCTTTGGACGTCTTGCCTATAGGTTTGTTTGAAAATTTAACAGAGTTATTAGGCCGTGTAACTTTCTCATGGGCCTACTCAATAACCTTTGGATCGAGTAAGGGTTTGTTGTAGGAGGTTGAGACACAGGCGTGGGTAGGTGAGAGGGGCGTTGTAGGGTAGATTAGGGTTTCTTCAATCACAGACTTGTCGATCTCTTCAATATTGGGATTAGAGAAATTGTTTCTGATTAAAAATGAGTCCCAATTGTTGTTCTACAACTCTAATTGATGCACAAGATTTTTTTTTATTAAGCCATCATGGAAGAGGCTCGAGTCTGATCGTTTCTTTCTATACCTTTTTCTTATTGTGTAAAGGCTCCTCAATAAATAATACGGCATGTTCAAGGGAAACCCCATAAAAATCATGAGCAGACGAAGATGATAAAGAAAAACAAGACCAAAACGTCCTTCACAGGTGAAAAATTGTTTTAACACAGCAAGTAGACTGTGCCATCGAGCTTTTAGTAAGGATATGGGCATACCTTTGTCACATCCTTTTATCTTCCGAGAGGTAAAGAGAAGACTCCAAGGAACTTCTTCCACCTTTGCATTTTTGAACCACCTTTGACCGCTTGCAAGGAGTCTTGTAGCTTGACTCAAGAAATCCTCTATAACCTCAAGTTGAACATCACCCACCATAGCCCTACACTCATTGAAGGAGAAAGCGAAATCCTGAGCAGTTTGTAAATTGAAACCCTAAAATTTTCTAAGGAAAACGAACCAACCATTACTCTCAAGATCGTCTCTGGCATCGTCATATAAGAGAAAAGTTTGAATGCCATTAGGTTCAACTCTAACAATAGGATCCATGTTGAATCAATGACAATCAATCGAGCACAGCATGTAGGGATGGTTTGTGAGAACAGACCAGAGCCATACCCCGAGCCCGAGAAATGCCAACAGTCTATAGCGTATGGGGAGAAAATACATAACGAAAGGACAAGCATTTGTTTAAAATGAGTGCGAAAGGTGTTGCAGAAACCGAAACCAAGTCTTGAAATGATGGTCTGACTGTAATCGTATTGCCACCTTTCATAAAGTACAAGCCACAACCAGAGCATACAATAAGTGCGCAATATAATGGGTTCGATCATAAAGTTTGGGAGAATGAACCTTGTAAATCAAAACCTAGTGATGAGGAAACATTTGAACAAGAACCACACAAAAATCGTATTAGTGCTCAAATCATAAGGTCTTTTGTCGATATAATCAACAATCCTTAAGCATGCTTGGTATTCAAGGAATCGAAATAAAGAGAATAGTCTTCATAGAAAGGAACATGGATTCATTAATAGACTGTAGAGACATCTTACCTTTCATAGATCTTTCAAATGTAATGGTATCCACAGTCGTAAGTTTTTTAATGCTTTGTATTCATGTTTTCAGTCATGAGTGAAGCATGAAAAAAGACAATAGGGAAAATTGAAAACTTACAATTGTCATGGCGAAAATTGCTTATGAAGAATAGAAGAATGTGTGACCCTGGTTAGGCATCTATATAGATCATTTACTTCATATAAAAAGTTAAGAATATGTTAGGCTGCCAACAATGGCGACAAGCTGGGAGAAGCAGTTATCTCTGTAATACGAACGAGTTCAGGTTAGACAAATCTGAAAGATTTCAAATCAAAGAACAACTGAAAGAATATTTGAACATATTAAATAATCATGATGCAGTCCAGTTTAAGATATCTTTCGTTAAAAAGAACGAAATTAGGTGACAAACTATACAAGAGAAAGCCACGACGTTTAAGTTAATGTCTCTAATACTGTTGACAGAGCCACTACTGCCAGCAGGTGTTCATAACCTTGACAGGGATGTCAATTAACCCACTCTGATGTCTATATCCTGTCCAAGAAATTCCAAATCAGAATGAAGGACGTTTATGGCTAAAAACAAGATTTATACCTGAAAATTTTCATTTTTCTAATATTGTTTCGCTGCCAGCAGGCCTGTTTAGTACCCTGGAGAAGTTGTCTTGGCGTCATGCATGCATTTACCCGCTGCCAGCAGACTTGTTCAATGTCCCGGCGGGTTTACAAACACTTTCCACATCTCTCTGAGAAATTATTCACATTCTGATATAGTTTTAAAAATATTCAACAGAGCGGGGTGACGCTGAAAATTCCAGTTTTGACACAACTCAATATTTTTCAGGCCTTTAATTTTTTTTCGCTAACCTTCATCAAGATCTGAAAAATAGTCCATTGATAAAACTAAATTTTCGAGGACAGGGAGACATCGTTGAGTTGCTTTCTTAAAGAGCAGGGACAACGTACAACGGTTTTTTAAAGATAATCATAAATACTTTCAAGTGCAAATTGAAACCAAGAATTCAACTTTCAACAAAAAATCATCTTTAACTAGCCTACACTTTCAAAAAGAAACAACAATTTATGTTCTGACAGCCTTTGACAGTAGTTTTTGAGATGAAGCATTCTATTCTATTTTCCTGAGCTAGACTGTAATACAGGCATATTTTACTCAAAAAGGCCAATGAACAAAAATGAAAATAAAAACAAACCAGCAAAGAAAAATGGAAAGCAAAGAAATCAAAACAGAAAAATATGTACAAAAGGTATATCGGAGACTTGTCAGGAAAAATACCTTTTGAGAGCTTGGTCATTCACCAGGAAGGTGTTTGGCTGTCCCTCTAAATTCTGCAGGCGGAAAGAACTAGGACCTTGTTTTTCAACAATTAAAAACGGTCCCAACCACAGTTTTGGAACTTCGTATGTTCGCCTTTCCCCTCATGAGGTTTGTCCCACTTAAGGACAAGATCACCTACCTTGAAATTTCTTTCTGAGGCAGTATTGGAATCGAACCATATTTTGACAATACGTTGATGTTGATCTAGTTTTTGTTTTGCTTGAGCCCTTACTTCCTCTAATTTTAGCAAAGCATTAATCCGACTTTCCAAAGGAGGACAATTTTCTTCTTGAACCTTCTGTGATAACTGCAGAGATGGAAGAAGAACATGCAGTGGAAGAATTTCTTCCCTACCGTAAACAAGAAAAAAGGGAGAATTACCAACAACAATTTTTGGAGTTACCCTATCAGTCCAGATTGCGTTGAATAGTGCATTATGCCAGTTTTTGTGGTTTTTGGAGACTATTCTTTTGATGATCTTCATCAGGTTTTTATTAGTTGATTCTTCCAAACCATTTCCCTGGGGGTAATAGCTAGCAGAATACTTTAGTTTTATTCCCTTTTCTAAAGCAAAGGCACTCATTTCAAAAGATGAAAAATAGGAAGCATTATCGAACACTAGGCATTCAGGAATACCGAAACGAGTGATAATGTTTGAATTTAGGAAAGATATTACCTGACTGGTGTTTACCACTTTTAATGGTGCAGCCTTAGACCATCTGGTGAAATAGTTTGTCATTGTTATGATATATTTATGCTACTGCGAGGAGGTGGGGTTAATTGAGCCTATAATATCAAGGCCCCATTGTTGAAAAGGGAAATCTACCGAGACAGGTTGCAGCAGAAATGCTGACTTTTGTACTTGTCCAGAAGCTTTTTGACAGATTACACACTTGCGGCATAAGGCATTGGAATCTTTGAAAAGAGTAGGACAATAATACCCTGCCCTTAATACTTTGTGGGCAATGGTGTCTCCACCGAAATGCCCACCAGCTTCTCCTGCATGTAATTCCAATAAGACTTTATATGCTTCATCTTTTTCCAGACAACGCATAAGTATTCCATCGAAATTTCAGCGAAACAATACACCATTCACCAGCTAAAAAGAAGCATATTTTTATCTCAATGCTCTCCTCTTTTTCGGATCAAGATGACATGGAGCTGATCTGTGAATTACATAAATTTTGATGTCATCATACCAAGGGCTGGTAGGATTTTGTGCATAGCGGATTTGATTTTGATTATGTTGATCTTGAATTAACATATCAGTTTTATTTTGTTGTTCTATGGCTGAATCAATGACTAGTTTACATAAACCTTGGCCTCTAATGATTTGTGCTGGGGTGATTTCGAGGTCATATTCTTGTAAGGATGTGACCCAGTTTGCCCTTTTTTCACCCAGTTCTTTCTGTACTAACAAATTTCTGGAAATGGGGTAAGGGACAATGACTTTCATCCTAGATTTCAGTAGATAAGATCAAAAGTGCTTTACTGCTTTAAAAAAATCATAAGCATGTTGATCTACTGCTGGGTAATCAAGTTCTACTCCCTTAAAGGCTGAGCTCATAAAGGCAATAGGAACTTCGTTGTTTTCAACATTCTTTTGGGTAAGAACAGTGACATAGGACTGATCAGAGGCGAATGTATAGAGAGTGAAATATCGCGAAAAGTCAAGGCTCATTAGGGATGGAGCCTCTACTATAACCTTTTTTATTGAGTCAAAAGCTTGACTTTCTAGAGGTCCCCAATGGTACAGTACATCCTTTTTCATTAAGTTCTATAATGGCCTGACCATTTCTGAAAAATTGGGCACAAACCTTCTAACAAAATTTATCTGACCTAAGAAAGATTGCATAGACTTTTTGGAAGAGGGGGAAGGCAGTTTTGAAATGACTTGAGTCCTTTCAGGGTCAATAACCATCCCTTCATTGGATACAATGAATCCGAGCAGCTTACCTTGTTCTACTGCAAAGACATTTTTTGGGATTCAAAGAGATGTCGTATTGATGACATCATTGCAGAACAGATATTAGATGAGCTAAATGATATCCTTTATTCTTTGAGAAGATAGTGACATCATCTAGATAAAATACTACAAATTGATTGATAAGACCGTGGAAAGAGATATCCATCGCTCTCTAAAAAGTGGCACCAGCATTTATAAGAACAAAAGGCATCTTTCTATAAGCATAGGTACCCCATGGAGTACGAAAAGTGGTTTTCAACTGATCTGGGGGTGACATGAGGACTTGGTTATACCCTGAAAAACCATCTAGCAGAGATAATCTTTTAGAACCGGATACCTGTTGGAGAATCTGTTCCATGGGAGGAACAAGCTAGTTGTCTTTATCAAATGCTCGGTTTAAATTTCGGAAATCAACACATAGTCAGATTTCACCACTTTTCTTCCTTACAGGGACAAGATTAGAGACCCACTGTGTATGTCTTACTAGGAAGATTATCTTAGCATTCAAAAGTTTGTTTAGTTCTTTCTTGACCGTTGGTTCAAGTTTTGTGTACATTTTTCTTAGCTTCTGTTGAAAAGGTTGAGTCTGGGGTTTCATGGGAATAATGTGTTGTATGATGTTAGGATCAAAGGTTTTTAGGTCGTCATAAGTACAAGTAAAGACATCTTTAAATTCCTTAAATAACTTAATGAATGTTGACTTTTCTTGCTCAGAGCATCCCATTCCCAAATTGATGCATTGTGGGTTATCTTTAGTTCCTAAATTTACCTTTTCATGGGTCAAGGAAGAACTATTCCTTTTACAATTCACTAATTTTCTGAATTTATCATGTAAATCATAAAACTTTTCTAATCTTACCACAGATGTTTTGATAGAATTTACCAGATCTGATGTTAATTCCGGAGATATTGGGTCTGATATTACTATAAAATTGCGGAGGTCTTCGTCATGAGTACCTTCATCGATAATGGCACCTTGGAAAGTATCTTCCATGTGCAAAAAACTGATGATCTATTGATCGTCATCGAAAACTCCCCAATTAGTGATGTTGTCCGAGATGGATGGTCTGAACAACAACTCAACCGAAAACACATTTGGAGAAAGGCCTTCTGTAGGAAAAAGTTTAGAAGCGACATTAGCTAACAAATCAGCCTCAGAATTATTCAATCTTGGAGTATAATTAATGTTAAACGTAGAAAATTTGTTCATTAAATTCCATACCTCAGTTTGATATCTTTTCAGGTGTGGAGATAGGTAATGAATAGAATTTCTTACCTGTCTGACCACAATTTCTGAATCACCAAAGACTGTTAAATTTCGAACTCTCAAATCTAGTTCTTTTTTGAGACCTTGCAGGAGTGCCTCATATTCGGCCATATTATTTGTGCATTCAAATTCTAATAGGCAAGCAATCAAAGTTTTGTTACCTGCTGGATCAATGAGCACACATCCTGTGCTAGCTCCTTCCTTAGATTTAGATCCATCGAAGTAAAGAGACCAGATATGATTTTCATCAGCTGTATGTGAAATCTTAGAGGGGGACATTGACCGTGCACATGACATAAGTTCAGATTGTTGTTCTGGTTCAGTGATAGCAGAAGTTTCAGCCATGAAATTACCGAAAAAAGTGTTCATCCCCTGTATTTCAAGTGAATTGGTGGAAGCATTGAATGGTTCATTAGGATCATTTAGATCAGTTACCGTAAACTTAAGATAATGTTCATGATTGATCTTGATTATGTTAGGCTTTCCATTCTCTGGCAGCCACAAATGAGACTAATCTGTCGCAAAGTAACCGTGTAGCTGTTCGGACCAATCCCTACTTAAAAATAAGTCGTATACTTCAGGGATATTAACGAAAATAATATCAATAATCTGGTGGACTTTAGGATTAGATGATAATCTGATAAGTACATTTTTTAATTCACCTATTACTCTAACACTGGTCTGATCAAGCTGAATAATTTTTAGACTGGACGGTTGAACTTCAGCATTGATTTTTTGGTAGATAGACCAAGGCATTACGTTTGACGATGCACCTGAATCTACCATACAATTATGTACATTCCTATTGAGAATTTCAAAAGTCAACAAAAAGGGTGGGACATTCCTGCGAGTATTAACAGCAGAAGTCTGGTTTTTTTTAGTCACAGCCCCTAGAATTATTTTATCAACATTTGTTACGCTTTTTACAGCAAGGTCTCTTTTATCAGAGTACTCTAGTGTCATTTTAACGGAGACCTTTTGGGGTGTTTTGGGGATTTTTCCTGCAAATTTGTTGTTGTTCAGATTGATGTTTTTGTTGTTTTCTGCAATATTCTGAAGCATCTTTTGCAGAAGAAAAGGAAATTTCAAAAATTCATAAACAAAAATATTAGCTCTAAGTTTTTTGAGATCTTCGATCAAATCATATTCTAAACTTGGAGCTGTTGAGTTCTGTTTAGTTTCGATTATTTTAGTCTGTTTTTGAGGTGCATTAGTTCCAATTTCAGAAGAGGATTTATTCGTTGTTTTTCTTCTGGTATTGTAAGGATGGACCGTTTTGAAATTGGCTTGAAAGATACTATCTGAAAAATGCCCGAAAACGTTAGGAGAAGATTCGTCCTCTTCCACTATTTCTTGTTCACCCATGTCTTCAAGGACCTCAGGGGGAAATAATTTATCGTGTGCTTCCAGAATTGTCTGGATAGCAAACTGTAGGATTTCTAGATTTAGGCCTTCATAATTTGAGTTAGGATGGTTTGTGGGAAAAGGATTTCTGAAAGGGGGTTTGTAAGGCCCTTTTCGTGAAGACGCTTCTTCTGTTCACCTCCTTAAATCTATCACTTGATTCGACAACTTCTGAACGACCTTGTGTAAAATTTCAAGATCTGAACCGTCTGATTGAGTTTTGGTTTGGGGGGGTCTAGGAAGAATTTATATTTTCTTTTTGGAAGATGAGGTAATCTCTGCTTTGTTGCAGATATTGTCCTTTAGGCTGAGAATATCTTTCTCAATTTGGCTTGCCTCTTCGAAGGCTTCCAATAATGTTGCTTTCTTAGACCTTTTTACCCAGATTGCTATGTTTTGGTGTAGATATTTTGTGTAGCATGAGATGATAAGATTCTCAGCAGGCATTGAATCATTAGGGATTCGATTCTTTAATGTTAGAAACCTTTGGTTAAAGTCTTTTATTTTTTCCTTGGGGTTCATCTTTAAACTAGAAAGTTCCATGAATAAGACTTCGGGAGATTTGTCGTCTTCAAACTTCTCAAGGAAACAAGATTCGAATTTATCCCAAGATACAATTGTGTGGGGTTGTTGGGAAAAATACCAGGTAGAGGCATTTCCTTCAAATGTATACGGAAAAAGTTTGCACACTACGTCTTCATTTTCTACGCTTCGGAGTCTAATGGCCAACATAAATTTTTTAATATGATCCTCAGTGATCTGCTAGGAATATGGATCGACTTTAGGGAGTCATTTCTTCAGGTGTTTAGGCAAAGGATGTTGGGGTCTGGGTATGGCCACTACATCTTGATCGATCCAAGGCCTGGTGGGATTATTCGGATTTTCCATATGTGTGGGTGGCATCGAAGGTTGAGATGAAGAACTGCCTTCGTCGGATGACTCTTATCCTGAAGAAGAAGGAGATGCAAGGGGTGGTGATGGTGGGATACCAGATCCTCCAGCTGCAGGGGTGAGGATGTGATCTGGATCCGTAGGGTCTAGGGTAAGACCTGCACCTTCAAGTTGCTCCCTAATATCAGATAAGTCTAATGGTTGATTCAATGGAGGACCTGGTTGTTTGATACGGGCCAAAGAACCCTGTGTCCTTAGAAGGGATTGGGGAACAATTTCTTGTACATCAACCCCTAAGGGGTTTGGTGTTACTGGTTCAAAATTTATCCGTGGATTTTCATTTCATGTGTTTGTTATTTGAGAGGTAATATTGTCGTCGGAATGACTTCTTGTTACTATAGGCGAACGAGTGTGTGGGGGAGGAGTCTTGCGACCTCCACGTGCCATCAATAGTGTTCAGGCCCTCCTTCTAACGCCATTTGTTGACGGGGGAAATTGACCGCTCGTCAACTAGAAGAGAGAGTCTGGTCCGGGGTTGTCTAATTAACCTAAGTCGTTTGGATTGACTCACTCTGACGGGTTTAATGGCTCCATTGGCCAATCTAAAGTCCTAAAACAAATAAATAAATAAAAGAAACAAAATGACTTACTACTTACTAATCACTGATATATGTACATATAAATATACAACTTTAAATATAATTTACACACAGAATTGTTTATCTAATTTATATACATGTTATACAATTTATGAGTTTTAATCTGAACTCACTAAAATCAATGTAAAAATAGCTCTTCTGATGAAAAGTAGATAAATAAAGCAAAAAGAACTATTTATTTTTGGTTTTTTTTTATGTCTATTACATCTGTAAAATCAAGATTAAGCTACTATTGAAACAAAATATGTAAACAGTGAAAACCAAACCAAATGTAAGAGTTTCTATATTAAACAAGCAAATAAAAGGAACAGACTAACCTATTTATCACTTGAAAAGTATGCATCTATCGTTCTTATGATCATGAATCATCCATCTAGTCTGTCCACGAGATAAATCTGGAGTGTACTTTCACGATGTTTGGAATAAATGCCAGACAGTATACTGACTGCTATATTTTAATAATAGAACGGAAGGGTGCATATAATAATTGAGATATTTGTGACTGCAAGTAATTACACACAAGATAAATCTAACAGTAATCACTTGTTTTTAATCATTCAACAAGATTAAGGTAAACCTTAATATTTGAATCGAACAATCAACCACTATTTTCATAAAACTGAAGCATAAAACTATGAACTGTATGAAAGAAATTATCTGGACGACATAATAATCTGTGAAGGCTAAAGCTATCAACAATCATCAAATTATCAAGATAAACAAATCATAGACAACAACAATATTTACAAATAGCTAAAGCATAAATGTAAACATATGTTATGTTCAAATTCGAGTATAAGTTGTTCATAATTAGCCCCAGTCCAAGATGTCTTCATTACAAAAATAATGGGTTTTTAAAACCTTCAGAAAGGTAATTGTTTCCTCTCTTGAGATCAGATACTGATTACAAGAATAAAAGGGGGATACAACCACCCAGATCATACCAAATCTTCTAAAACTCAAAAAGGTTCATTTATGTTTATACAAAAAAAAATACATCATAGATATGACTAACAATTCTCAAAGATGGCTCAGATCACTTGGTAACCATGAACTCTTGAATATCCTGAAAAGAAAAGGAAAAATAGAGAGATTTAGATACATATTTAACCCTTAATTTGCAAATTTCAAATTAACATAACTGGCTACAGAATCTATTGATTCTGTAACTAGTTATTTTAATAAATGAAATCCAATTTATTGAATGAATAAAACAATCTAATTAATTTTATTTTTTCTAGCAAATAATCCTATTTTAAGATAAAAAGAATAATACCTCTAACTGTAAATCAAATCGTATCAGGTGATCTTAGAATTCACTATCTCTATTGTAGCCACAACATTTTTAAATGTTACATTTCCTGTAGTCTTCATATGTTTCCCTTTTCCTTGAAAGATAGACTCAAGCCTATGGTTTTTATTAGTTAAGGCATCAATCTGATCAGTGAGAGCCTTAACCTGTGACTATAGGATAGGTATATCAGTGTAGTATTTATCAATCCAGAATAGGTAGACTTCACACTTTGAATGTGCGACGGTCTCTTGGGAACAAACGTGATTATGAACTGGAGCATCTTCAACATGAACTATAGATTCATTACCCAATTTAATACTAGGAAACTCTACATTATGTCTTAGACAGGGAGGTAGATTGTCCACAAAGTTGTAAGGCCGATTGAGGTGTGGTTCGAACGAAAGAGGGTCTTCTTCAGCGAGGAACCTATCGATTTCAGAATTCGAACTCTCATGGACCTCGATCGTCTTGATCGACCTCCCATGAGGGTTCAATTTGTTACAGATCCTTCTCCAAATTAAACTTCCAGCTCTCTTATTTTTAAAATTCAAATCAGCTTCGTCTTTGGACGTCTTAACTGTAGGTTTGTTTGAAAATTTAACAGAGTTGTTAGGCCATGTAACTTGCTCATGGGCCTACTCAATAACCTTTGGATCGAGTAAGGGTTTGTTGTAGGAGGCTGAGACATAGGCCTGGGTAGGTGAGAGGGGCATTGTAGGGTAGATTAGGGTTTCTTCAATCACAGACTTGTCGATCTCTTCAACATCGGGATTAGAGAAACCGTTTCTGATTAAAAACGAGTCCCAATTGTCATTCTGCAACTCTAATTGATGCACAAGCAAATTTTTTATTAATCCATGATGGAAGAGGCTCGAGTCTTATCGTTTCTTTCTATACCTTTTGCCCATTTTGTAAAGGCTCCTCAATAAATAATATGGCATGTTCAAGGGAAACCCCATAAAAATCATAAGCAAATGAAGATGATAAAGAAACACAAGACCAAAACGTCCTTCACAGGTGACAAACTGTTTTAACACGGCAAGAAAATCGTGCCATCGAGCTTTAAGTAAGGAGATGGGCATACCTTTGTCACATCCTTTTATCTTCCGAGAGGTAAAGAGAAGACTCCAAGGAACTTCTTCCACCTTTGCATTTTTGAACCACCTTTGATTGCTTGGAGGGAGTCATGTAGCTTGACTCAAGAAATCCTTTGTAACCTCAAGTTGAACATCACCCACCTTAGCTCTACACCCATCGAAGGAGAAAGAGAAATCCTAAGTAGTTTGTAAATTGAAACCCTGAAATTTTCTAAGGAAAATGAGCTAACCATTACTCTCAAGATCCTCTCTGGCATCGTCATATAAGAGAAACGTTTTAATGCCATTAGGTTTGAATCTAACAATAGGAGCCATGTTGAATCAATGAACAATCAATTAGGAACAACACGTAGGGATGGTTTGTGAGAACAGACCAGAGCCATACCCCGAGCCCGAGAAACACCAACAGTCTATAGCGTATGGGGAGAAACTACATAATGAAAGGACAAGCATTTGTTTAAAATGAGTGCGAAAGGTGTTGCAGAAACCAAGACCAAGTCTTGAAATGATGGTCTAACTGTAATTGTATTGCCACCTTTCATAAAGTACAATCCACAACCAGAGCATACAATAAGTACGCAATATAGTGGGTTCGATCATAAACTTTGGGAGAATGAACCGTGTAAATCAAAACCTAGTGATGAGGAAACATTTGAACAAGAACCACACAAAAATC
>ML808823.1:40261-64739 GCA_009831015.1 Picea engelmannii
ATTTTAACAGTGGGAGTTGAACTACATTAGCATAGTGGCTCACATTTATACATGGGACCTTGGTTCTTTGTATTCTTTAGTATTATGGTCCACAATTATCAATGGGACAATAGTATATGGTTGTCCACCCTTATAACAAGAATTGAGGAAAACTCTTTTCTAACATCCCTCTCTTGCGCTCAATGAGAGAACTTATTATTTGAGGACACTTTCTTGGAAGTGATCTAGATTATTATACTATTGGACATTTGATTATGATTATGAGGCATTATGGATTGATGACATGTTATTTTGTTGTATTAACATAGACAGGTGCTATTGACTCGATTTTCCTGAGTGTGCAGGATTTTGCACCTCCAGGATGCAGAGGCATCGATGAAACCCCTTGGACTCCAGACCGATTTAGGGAGTGGAAAATGGGGTTTTGATTGTTGTATATATGACATTTGTGCATATGATTAGATGATATGATTATGGATATTATTCTGACATGATTCGTTGGTGATGCAGGCTGATGATATCTTTCTGACATGTGGAATAGAGGGGTCATGCATTACTACTAGAGACATTGAGGGAGAGGTGTGGACATCATCCCTGCCACATCCTACTAGTACTCCCATCGCGTCTTGAACTATAGGTTAAAAATTACATTGTTTGAGAAGACCCACAATGTTGTGAGGGAATACTGCGACAATCACTCACGATGATTCTAAGGGTCACACAATAAAGTAGGAGCCTTATTCCATAGAGGCCCTTAGTCTCCAACAAGATCACCTGGTGGAGTATTGACTCCAATGGTTTTTTATGTCTACCAAGTCATCTAAGAGGCGAGCAACACCCTTGGACCATAGAGTGTGTCCTGAAGGGTACGTCGCACTAGAAAAATAGAATGAGGCGAGTGGCACCCTTGGAGCACGTAGTGCATCCTGAAGGGCACACCACCCAAGGGAAACTGAATGAGGTGAGTGGTACCCTTGGAGCACCTAGTGCATCCTGAAGGGAACATCACATTGTTAAATAATAAATGAAGAAACCTATATGGTCGTAGAACGAATAATGTGATCAGAAAGATTTAAAACAATTTCCCTAATAAAATGTTGCCCAACCTAGGAAAATAACGTCTGGGTCTAAGTGATACTTGTGGTAAAATATATATATATTTATATAAAAATAAAAATAAAAATAAATAAATAATAATGATAATCATCATTAATCATGTGACGATAAGGGGGTAAGAAATTCAATTAATTTATAAAAAAAATATTTTGGGAGATAAAATTTAAAAAGGGGGAAAAGGGGGAAATGATTGTTTTGTTACTTATGCTAATTAAAAATTTATTAATTAAAACGAAAAAGGGGAAAAAGGTAATCTTCTACACTTGCCAATTTGAGTTTTAAATGAAAAGGGAAAGAGGGAAATTTAAAGGAATTAGGAAACTAGGAAAAAGAGGAAAACATAAAAAGAAAGGGGAAACAGAAGGAAAAAGTAGAAACACTAACTTAGTAAGGTATCTAGCATTTAATAACTTTTAAATTAAACTCAAATAGTAAATTATTAAGGGGATATGTCATTAAAATGTGTAAGGGAATATGGGTACACCTAGGAGTGATTCTAGGAATGCTTTTAGGTGGGTGAGGGAAATAAGAGTAATTAATTAATTAATGAAATTAAATTATGGTGCAATGAAGGGGATGGGTGACACATGTACGGGGAGGATTTTTATGAATTGAATTATTAAACAATAAATTAAATGAGAATTTTGGAAATTAAATGACTTAGAAACTCTATATAAAGGAGGGAGGAGGAGGATGATGGATCTTTTCGGTGATGTGTTATGTTACACTACATAAATTTAGACTTGATTGACTTAGCTTGGGGGAGTTAGGATACCCATCTTGGTGAGGAGTGGTAGCTCAGCCTTGTAAGGTGATCTGGGAGATATTCATTCTTTGTTTTAGTGTGCATAGCCCCTTTGAAGCTCGGGGGGATAAGGGGGAAGAAGAGTAAACCTAGAATTGGTTGGGAAGTACTAGTGAAGTCGCATTGGTCAGTAAGCGGGAGCGACACAGAGTGAGCGGGATAACTTCTCAGAGAAGACGACTTGGGCTACGGTACGCTTACTTGATTCTGCATGGTAGATTTTTATTATACCTCATGCTTTCAATTTTGGATTTTAATTGGGTAAAGAAAATGTTGACTTACTATTTTAATTGATAACTTAATTTCCCGATAGCCTTCAGCACGCTGTTGACTTGAATCCCTTGGAAATCGATCCCTCATTGTAGATACCATACTATGGTTTTATTTATTTGTGATGAGTTTGTTCTTTTTACTTCACCCTCATCCCTATCTCATTAGTCTACACTTGAGAAGTCCTCCAGGAGCCGGATCGAAGGTCGTCACTTTAGTGTTAATAGACATATAGATCCTAATGCTTTACTTTTCTATGCATGAATGATGAGAAAAGGATGTATTTTCCAAGTCTTCTACCTGTGTGATTTCTCTTGGTTGATTGATTTTTGTTGTGCCCTCTTGTGTTGAGTAATTTTAACATTGTTATCCTTCCTATCCCCTAAATTTTGAATCCACGTTTTAATATTTTCTGGATAGTTTATCTATGCGCTTAATGTGCTCCCTGGTGATTATACTCATCATTTTTTTTTCACCTCTCAACGATAAATTTACCATGCAAATTTAATAAGCATTTTCACTTAATGATAGTGTTTTTCTCTCATGTGTAATGATAGAGGTTTATTATTGGCCTGCGAATTGATTCTCTTGCACAAAAAATCTATCTCTTTACTTGCACAATTTGTATGCTTGGGATACTCTACAAACCCTTTTTTTTGGCTACAATATTTCCCCTGTTGAGTGCCATGTCGAGGCATTTTGTTTTTACTACTTGTGTCTATGTTATTACAATTTTCTTTCCATGTCTGCATTTTCATTTTTGGGGCATTCTTCTCCAACATACTATTTGACTACATTTGTGGATGGAAGGATTGTGTTATTGTTTGGGAGGGTTATTCCTATGTTTTACCTTGTATTATCTGCATTCCTTCTTATGTATCCCAACCCTTTGGCTTTCACCACCATGTGTTGGGTAGTTGGTAGATTTAGGCATTCAACAACTTTCATTTTATTAAGGGGTGGCATATTTTAGTATTGGCTAGATTTTTACTTTTGAATGGAAACACGTTTATTTTGATTGAGGGACATAGTACTCTGCAATTTTTATCTTGAAGGTGTGACCATTTCAGAATTATTGCCTTGAGCTTTTTTTTTCATATTGAATGCATTTTTAATGCTGGACATCTTGCTTTGCATTTTTGTTTATTGACCGCGTCTTCATTACTGGATAGTTTGCTCTGGCGATTTTTCCATTTTTTTATTAGACCGCAATCGTTGCTAGTTTACCTGGCGAATTTCTGCTTTTCTTGGATTGAATTTTCTTTGACCTCTCATCCTTAGTAATGCGTTTTGATTTCAACTTTTGGAATGCAATTTTCCAGCAACTTTCAGTCAGATTTAAGGGAGAAGTTAATGCCTTGTGTCTTCCTTATTCCTATTAGTGACTGTGGTGTAACATCACTACTTTTAATTACTATTGCAATTTTAATTACTATTGTCTGTGAATTAGGTTTCTATGGTTGAGTGTTAGGATTTGATTATTTTAATTACTGAGTATTGCAATTTGAGTATTTATTTACTGGTTTGCGTATTGTGGTTTGACTTGAGATTTGCAATTTAATTACTATCGTCACAGCGAGGGCTTAGACTCTATTAAAAGGTAGCATTATAATAATTGTCTTTCATTAACAACCTTCCCATTAATTCTTTACAACAATAAGTCAAATCTGTTATATAACTGCATTTAGCATCAATTTGTGCATTGAATAACTTGAGTTGACACTATTTATGAACAACAAGAAATATTGAATTTCTTTGAATAGCATCGAAGTGGTGATTAATCATAAACAACAAATAACCTCAATTTGAATTAAATAGCTTGACATGAAATTTAGTTACCACAATAAGATAGCATTAAAGTTGCATAAAATAACATAGAAATGGCTTTTATTTATGACCGCATTATAACATTAAAATGGATTATATTTATGACTTCATTATAACATTAAAATGGCATTACAATTGCATTGAAATGGCACTCATTTATTGACAACAACCACTTATATAAAATAGACAACAATTGCAAACTAATCGCGTGTAGATTTATATATGACGGACAACATGATGTAAATAATATTGTTGTTAGTGATAAACCTGTGATATAAGGAGGTTGATTAGTAGTGTTACATTAATAACGATGTACAATTCATATAGTTAATATCATTACGTACGGTTAAATTGTCAAATGATAATTGTGTTATTGATTAACTAGGACTTGTCATTTAGAACAAAATTGTCATTTGGATAATGAAGTCACGTAAGATCCGTTTTAAACGATGAGTAGTGCACTTACTTTAATAGAAATGTACCATGAAAGAAAGTATGTTGATTTGTTGAGTTCTATTTTAGTTCACACTTGATAACATTTATGTATTTAGTAACATTACAATAGTTTACCCTTCACGCCTAGACCTCTTACTTACCTTTAGGGATTCTTGGATGTCATCGAGTCATTTATTGGGTTACGATTTGTTGAGTGATGCATTCATGCATCTTTTCTACCCGTTGCTTGGGGGCATAGGTGTAGTCTTCATGTTAGTTATTTCGGCCCTTAGCAAGTAAGATTTATCTTGAGCCCTTGGTCCAAATAGGTTAGGTAGTGCTAGGGTTATTTCCATGTATACCACCTAGGGATTACATGATTCCTGATGAGGAGATCATGGAGCTCCCTTTTGGATAGAAGCGAATGATAACTTGGTCAGAGTAGGTGCCTTCCATGTGAGTGTGGATGAGTGTTGTAAGTTTTATTTTGGCTCATGGGTTGAATGCCTTCATGTGCTTGGTTCATGCCTTGAGTCTCTAATCATTGGTTGTTAAGGCCAATGTGTCAGGAGGGGGATGTTGTCCCTTGTCTTGTAGGCGTGTTCTCGTTTGCGTTGGGCAGGTAGTCGTTTCTCCTTGTTGTTTTATGCATGTTCCACCTAGCTTCTTATGTTCTAGTGCGTGGAGTCATAGATGTGCATTGCATGTTAGATGGGTGTGGTCCTTGCCCTCAGGTGTGTTCTCTAGATGTAATCATTTTGTCATCCTGTTAAAAAGGAAAAAAAAAATTGCATTGCAGATTCGATGGTATTCGTAATGACAGGATTGTTTCATATTATATCAAAGCGGGGTTCAACCCACAACTTGGGAACACTAATAATTTCATTGATATGATATTTTATTATAATGTTGTTAATTAAGTTGACTTGTATTCATGAAAGTAATCATGGTTAGAGGACATTATGGAGGTAAAGCACAGGGTGCTAGGAGAGGAGGAGTGACGCCTCCAACAAAATCCATGCATGAGGGATCTAATCCCCAGAGAGAATAAAAAGTTGTTTTGAAGGAGCATATAGTGGTGGGTGATGTGGTTGGGTTGGTGAGGTCTTTCTAGCAGATGTTTGAGACACTGATCATCTGTTTGGACAGATATGAGGCCAGGAAGCCAACACCACTTGAGGGTCCACCACATGCTCCGGTTGTTACTGGTAGCATTCACTGGGAACTTGAGAAGGTCAAATTTCTCGAGTTATTTGGTTCCCTGGATGACATAGCCGCTGAGGCATGGTTGGAGAATATGGAAATGTGTTTTTCACTTCGCGACTATACCTCCAACATGAAGGTACACATGGTGGTATTTCAACATAAGGGGAGCTCTCTTCTATGGTGGAATATGTTCCTGCCACAATTGACCATAATCATTGAGGATGCGTCATGAGAATTATTCGAGGAATGGTTACGAGAAAGGTTCCTATCAGAGGAACTCAATGAGCATCATCTCAACAAGTTCAACGCCTTATGAAAGGGCGACCGTACGAGGCCTGTTTTATGGAGTTGCTTCGGTATGCTCCACATCTTAATACTGAGAAAATGAATCAACCACAGCAAAATACTTGGGCGTTAAAATGACCAAAAAGACACAAAAGGCATTGGATACTCATCACAAAAGATAGAGAAAAGGATGAAAGTAGAGGAACCTAACAGATTATAAAGGAAAAAAAGAATAAGAGAAGGAGAAATTGAGTGTAAATGATCAAAAGTGAAATAATTTAATAACCAATGATAACATTTCAACAGATATCAATAGTGAAAAATAGTAGAATTTAAGAGAATCACTCAAAAAATGTGAAGCACCACAGTAATGAAGTATAAAAATATCAATTTTGAAGTGGATAGATGAGAAATTCAAGGAAAAAACATTAGAGACAATTTGACCTTGAAGCTGAGAGAAATAATAAACTATGTATGCCAAAATATAGGTCCACAAGTCAACAAATTAACCAACACAAGCCCAATGCATGGGCAGAACCTATCAGCCCTAGCTCTCCTCTTTTTCTTCTTTAGATAAACTATTGGGCATGCGAGCCCAATCTTAATCTCCTACAAAATATCGGGTTAAAGGCACTAAGTGCTCAAGCCAAGTGGAGGAGAAACCCACATGGGAGACTTTCCTTTGCATTACACATTTGTAAACTACAACTATCGATCCAAGGACTGTTCCTTTTGAGTAGCATTCAAACAAAGGGCTGAGGGTAAAGCTATGAGTAGGTTGAAGGTCGAACCCAAGACATTTTGTGAATCAATAAAACACCTTTACTATAGCACCCATGCAACATTCAAACAAGAGGTAAGGGTAAAGCCATGAAGGAGCATGGTAAGTACACCAAGTGCCCAAGACATAAATCCAAGCCTAAGTTCAGGTAAAATGAAAGCATATTTAGAATGCTTGTTGTGGGATTTGAAACCACACACACTTATGTGAAGAAGATCGCAAGTATTCCCCACTTAACCACTCTGGAAAACCATCTTGACACTCAACTTCGATATGGAAAATCAAGCACCAGATCTAAGTCTAGCACCAAGCCACATGAAGAAGCCACGAGGTCAGTGGGTATGGTTCTCTACTGGCTGCCCTCTTTACCAAAGCCAAATCAATGGTCAATACCGAACACCGAGCTTAAGGAGGAGAACTGATGTCTGATTGTAGAGAAAACGTAAAAGGTATACCAAACGTTTTCAGGCCAAAAACAAACAACACAAAATATCTGAAGATTTCTTTCTTATTGGCAAAGAGACGCAGTGGAGGAGAAACTGAAACTATATTGACTACTCTTGAGGCTCTTCCACATTTGTATGGAAAGTAATTTCCTTTTCCTGCATAATACAATGACTGCAAACCTGATTTCACTTTATTTTTAACCTTCTCTAACACAACGAACTCACATAACATAATTGAGAGCTAAGGCATTGAGGAAGTGTCCACAGAGAGCTACAAACACAAAACCAAATGTGAAGCAAGTAAAACAAACAAAAAGAGACCAAGTTGATAGTAGCCAAACCTCGACGAGCCAGTCTAGAGGCCATCATCATACTCTCCTAGTGGTCGGCCATGTGGCTGAGGCCACACCCTCTGAAATCGATTCTGTGTGCACAGTAGACGAGAGGTAGGTTATGCACAGAGTGGAAGGCAGGTATAACATAGTTCATGCAGATGAGAATGAACACTCTATGTGTGGGGTAGGGTTAGGGTTCATTTAGTTTTATTTATTTATTTTATTTTTACGCTTGGACACATGGAAAAGAGGGAGGGGGCATGTGGGCCTCATGCAAGGTCCCACGATGCCAAAGGTTATTCGATTTTTATTTATTTATTTAGATTATTATATACGAAATTAATTAAAATTAATTAAGATCCACTTATTCTATTTAATATATATGGATATATGTATATATCCATATATTAATTACTTTAAAAGAATAATAATAAAAGAAAACAAAAATTAAAATTTTAATATTATTTTAAAATAAGTTTTTTAACATTTGTTTTCTTTTTAATATTTACTTATTTAAGCCCCCCGGGGGTAGCTCAATTGGCAAGTGCCATGAAAATGAAGTTCCATGAGGTTTCAAGTTCAATTCCCTACGACTTACAATGTGTTCTGCGTAAGGGGCATCGTGGGCACACCTGGAGGTTAAAGTGGTAGCAGTTGGATAACACGGCCACGTGTAACGTAAGCACGTGCCCAACTAGTTGTTGATTCCGCTAGACATAAAAAAAAAAATTTAATTATTTAAATTCATTAAAATATTTTAAGCTTATTTGAGTTAATTAGGTTTAATTAATGTATAAGGGTGATTAATATGAGTGGTACATATTGATACACAAATGGGTTTGATGCTTGATTACACACAAGTTAGAGTAATTGAAGATTACTGTGTAGTGTTGGCATAGATAGGAAGGCGAGAGAGCCATTAGTTTACTTAGGAAAAGACATCATGCTTAGATTCTTTAACCATGACAAAAAAGTAAAAAAAAAACTTACACCTAACCCTATGTTTACAAGTATAAGTTGTGTGAATGTGAATTGCATTAGACTCTTCCCTGACCAGAATTTGGTTGATGCAGATTCAATTATACCGGATGGTTATAACTTGAGGAAATCGAGGTAGAGGGGCATTGTTGCAAGGATCGCCAACGCTTCCACCACCATCACCTGAATTAGCTCTTATTTTTCACTCTTTGGAGGCCATTAATGAGTCTTTAAAGGGGTGTCATCTAACAAGGATCAAAGTGGAGCCTCGACCATCTGGGGAGGGTAACCCTGAAGGGTCATGGGATTTAGGGGGAGGGCTTCCACCTGAGGATATCACTAGAGAACTGAAGAATATCAAACTCCCAGAGTTATCTGGGGGTCGTTCCAGTGAATGTGTTGAAGCATGGTTGGAAGGAATGACATGATGTTTCACCTTAGGAGACTATTCTTCCACATCAAATTAAAAAATAGCGATATTTCAATTGAGGGATAGTGGCTTGAACTAGTGGTGAAACCTGGAGAGGCAGTTGCACCTTACCCCATACACCATCTCTTAGTAACTTTTTGAGGAACGGTTCTAAAGGAAATATCTACCATCTTACTATGAGAAAAAATAGGTGGGACTATTTCATGCTCTAGTATAGGGAAACACGACCGTGGAAGAGTGCAAGATCAGGTTCATGGAATTGGTAAAATATGTTTCACACATGGATAATGATAAAAAACAGGAAGAACTCTTTGTCTATGGGTTAAAATCTAAGATAAAGGCCATGGTACGGATGTGGAAACCGTATTTAGTAGCGAAAGCAGTTTAAAATGCACGTTATGTTTAGGAACACATGAGATTAAACAGAGGTATGAGGTTGACCTTTCCACATTATCATGGATTCGTTGGGAAGGCCCCTAGGACATTATTCAGGGGAGGGAGATCTAGGAAACCTCCTTATGGTAATAGAGTAATGCCAAGGATAGTTTCCACAGGTATTTCAATGGCAGCAAGTGCAGTGTTCCATTAATCACCAACGATGTAGGCAGGTCCACAATCTTCTAAGGGAACATCTAGCAGGGGCAAGGGTTATAGGGGAAGGAACTTATTTCAGAGACTGTCACAGAGTAGTGCATAGGTTCCAGATCGTGTTACACGTTGGGGATGTGGAGGGCCCCATTACCAGCTTGACTGCCCAGAGTTGCAAGCAGGAATTATGGATAGAGAAGGAAAGGCCCCGATGGGAAGAGAAAGCGATAGCCACCAGATTTATGCAGTAGTTAATAATTGCTAAGAAAAACATCAATCCACAGTGGTGGAGTCGCCAGGTATGCTAAATCATATAAATTTTAAAATTTTATTTGATTCTGGTGCTATAGATAGTTTCATTTCACCATCTACATTAGAAAAGAGTGGGTTGGAAGCCTATGAGCATGATGACTTTAAACAAGTCGAGATGGCTTCAAAGTAAAAACAAGTGGTAGAACCTAGCGTTGATAATTGTCTAGTAGACCTAGGAGTGTTTACTACCAGGTTGAGGATATACGTCATTGCTCTCAGGACGTATGACCTAATCATTGGAATGGATTGGTTAGAAGCCCATCGAGCTATGGTAGATTGGTTCGAAAAAATTGTGATTTGAGTTGATAATGATGGAAGGCTAGTAGATATCCATGGTGTATGGAGAAAGGTGTCTCTACGCTTCATCTCAACTATGAAGATTAAGTAGTGCATGAGGAAAAGGTGTTAACTATATGTAGTGGAAGTAGTGAATGAAAGGAAAGGACCCTCCTTGGATCAGTACCCAGTATTGTCAGAGTTTAGGGATGTTTTTCCGAATGAGCTTCCAGGGTTACCTCTTAAGAAGGAGATCGATTTTACTATTGAGTTAAAACTTGGTGCAGAACCAATTTCGAAGACTTCGTATAGGATGACAGAGCCATAAATTTGTGAGTTGCGGATGCAATTTAAAGAGCTACTCAACATAAGGATAATAAGGCCTAGTGTCTCACCTTGGGGTGCACCAATAATTTTTGTGAAGAAGAAGGATGGTTTTGTATGGCTTTGTATAGATTACAGGGACTTGAACCGTGATACAGCATGAATGATTTTAGGGGATAAATTTTGCTCATGAGCTAATTTTCAATGGTTTTTCCAAAAACGAGATTCGCTATTTTAAAAATGATTCACCAAAATTCTATAGGATAAAATTATTTTACCTTAAAAATTGCCAAAAATTTATAAAAACTATATAAAATCCTTAGAAATTTGAATATTTTTACAAACATATTGCCAAACATTTATAGTTGGCATATGAAGGATTAGTAGGATTCGCCAAGGTTTCTACATTTTAAAATAAATTTCCATCCTTAAAATCATCCCTGTGATAAAGTGGAAAATAGGTACCCAATACCATGAAAAGATGATCTCTTTGATCAGATGAAAGGAGCAATGATATTCTCAAAAATTGATTTGCGATCAGGGTATCACCAGTTAAGGATTAAGGAAGGTGATATTCCTAAAACTTCCTTTCGAACTCGGTTTGGGAATTACCAGTTCATTGTAGTACCTTTCAGATTTACAAATGTGCTAGCAGTATTCATGAGCCTCATGAATGGTGTATTCCAGAAGTAATTAGATCGCTTTGTACAAGTATTTTTAGATGATATCCTCATCTATTCCAAGAACAAAAGAGAACATCAAGAACACTTGTGAGTGGTGTTTTCCTGCCTTAGAGAGAAAAAATTGTATGGGAAGTTGTCAAAGAGTTCCTTCTTCTAGAAATAAATTCACTATTTAGGTCATATCATTTTCGGTGAAGGAATCTTTGTGGACCCAGAAAAGGTAATGGCCATTATGGAATGGCTAGTTACAAAAAATGCTCATGAGGTAAGAAGCGTCATGGGGCTAGAAAGTTATTATCAGATATTTTTGGAAGGGTTCTCTAAAATAGAAAAACCCATCACCACTTTGCAATGAAAGGGGGTCAAGTATGAATGGAAAAAAGAATGCGATAGTGCATTCATCGCGCTTAAGAGGTTATTAACTAGTGCACTAATTATACAAGTGTCGGATATGGAAAAGGACTTCACAGTCTACATGGATGCCTCGAAGAAAGGGTTGGGGGCCGTGCTAATGTAGGATGGAGGAGTGATAGCATATGCATCCAGGAGTTTGAAGAAACAAGAGGAGATTTACGCTACTCATTATTTGGAGTTGGTGGTTGTAATGCTAGTTCTGAAACTTTCGAGGCACTATCTAGTGGGGAAAAACTTTAAGTTTAAACAAGGCCATGAAATTTTAAAACATCTCTTCACTCAGAGGGATCTTAATGCCAGGTAGAGGAAATGGAGCGAGTTTATGAGTGAGTATGATTTTGGTATTTCATACACCAAGGGAAAAGAAAATGTGGTAGAGGATTCCTTGAATAGGAGACCACGTTTCTTCTCCTTCGCACCCTTAAAAGTCAATCTGAGGGAATGTGTGTTGATGAAACTCCTTGGAGATAGTTGGTATTTATAGGTTACATAAAAACTCTAGAGTGGGAGGCAATTCGATCCAAAATATGAAGGATATAGCCTAGAAGGAGACGAACTATTAAGATATCGAGGAAGGATGTACATCCATGAAGGTGGGGATATTTGAAGCATCATACTGAAGGAAACCCATAGAGCACTTTTTTGTGCACATTCGGCTGTGAAGAAAATGTACGGAGTCATCAAGAATATTTTCTTCTAGGTAGGCATGAAGCATGATCTAGTTTATTTCATTGTCAAGTGCCTAGAGTGTCAATAAGTTAAAGTTGACCACCACCACCCGACAAGTATCCTACAACCACATGATGCTCCTATGTCCAAGTGGGAAGTCGTTTCTATGGATTTTGTTGAGGGTTTTCTTCTCACATCTCATAGACACAATTCCATTCTTGTGATAGTTGATAAGTTAACCAAGAGTGCTCATTTTATTCCATTTAGAGACACTTATGATTTCAATGATGTGACATGCATGTTTGTAAGTGAGGTCATCCATTTGCATGGGATACCCAAGAATATCATTTCAAATAATGACTCCAAATTCACTTCTAGGTTTTGGATAAGTTTGTAGTCACCGTTGGGGACACGGTTGAACTTAAGAACATCTTATTATCCTGAAACATATGGGAAAATTTAGAGAGTAAATTAAGTCATCGAAGACATCCTTAGGATGTATGTCATGGATAATCAAACCCATTGGGAGAAGTACCTACCTTTGGTATAGTTCGCCTACAATAATAGTTTTCATAGCTCCATCAGAATGCCACCCTACGAAGCTTTATATGGAAGGCCATGCAAAACATTGTTGAGTTGGGAAAGATTAGAATATCGCGTTACAGTTGGGCCAGAATTGATTCAATACATGGAGGAACAGGTGATTCAGATTAGACAGAGACTAAAGGAAGCATGGAATAGACAGAAAAGTTATGTTGATGCACATAGGACTGATCGAAGTTATAAAGTGGGAGATCAGGGTTTCATTCATATCAGGCTAATAAGAGTACCATTCAATTCAAGAAGGGGAAAAATTTGTCACCTCAATTCATAGGAATTTTCAAAATCCAAGAGAAAATTGGACTTGTTTCCTATCGTCTCGTACTGCCACCTCACTTGCATAAAAGTCATAATGTTTTTCATGTATCTGTTCTATGTCATTATCTTGCTGAAAAATAAAATAAACTAAATTGGAAGGAATTACAGGTATCAGATGTATGAACCCTCACGGTAGAACCGTTACGCATATTGCACCATATAGTCCGATAGCTCAGGAACTGTCCAGTAGGCCAAGTTAAGGTCCAGTGGGACAAGTATAGTCCAGGATCTGCTACTTGGGAGGATGTCAAGACATTACGACGAGATTATCCCTCACATTTTGACCACCTCGAGAATATGTTTCTTGAAGGTTGGGTGTATGAAACAAAACCTTTTAACTTAGACAACTAGGATTACCTAATATCTAATCACCTTTGTTTTCTATTCACTATGAAAATATTAATGATACACTTGAACTTTTAAGATGTATGAACCTTTATGAATGTCTAAAAATTATTTGAATGATGATGCATATGATGCAATCTATTATGTGAATGTAAATTCTATGGATGTTTAAATGTTATTTGAATGATGATGGATGTTATGCGATCTACTATGTGAATGTAAATTCTATGAATGTTTAAATGTTATTTGAATCATGATCGATATGATGCGATCTACTATGTGAATGTAAATTCTATAAATGTATAAATGTTACTTGAATGATGATGGATATGATGTGATCAATTATGTGAATGTGAAATATTTGAATGTTTAACGTTATGTGAATGATGGTGGATATGATGCAATCTATTATGTAAATGAAAATTCTATGAACGAGTAACGCTAATTGAATTATAGGGATATTATGAGATCTATTTCTAACTTTAAATTTTGACATTTAAGTTGTTGGTACATGGATACCGAATTGAGATTATGGTCGAATGCATTTACATTATGATAATGGATAGATATGTATGAGTTTGGATTATAGACTAATTTGTAGGTCAATGGGCTATGAAATAGGCAAGGAATAATGGTAATAAAAGGATATGTCATGACCATTGACGATGAAACAATATGGTATGAATCTTTGTATGTGAAATTGTATTGGCATGAATGCACTGCTATGATATATGGACTAGTACAGGTTTTCATGTGGTGAGACTGCCCAAACTGAATAAACGATGACAAAATTCCAAGCAACATGGTGCCACTGTATATTCCATTGTAGCGTGCGGACCCTAGTCCTATTAGGAGGGGTGGAGGAATATCCCACCGTGTATCCTCCAAAACCTAGAGTCATGGGAGGATGGTGTTAGCTAACACTCCCCTAGATGTGTGATGATGAATGTCAGTTCCCTGATGGGGAAGCTTGGTCAAGATAGTGGCACTTACGCTTACAGATTCTATTTTGAGTTAGGTCAATATAGTTGATGCTCCAAGATATTCTAGCAGAGGAAGGATAGGAATGGAAGATGGAAGTAAGTTAGGGAGGAAGGATGAAAATAAATATTTGAGAGTGTATGGAGATTTGCCTTATGGTGGAATTTATTGTTTTCCTTCTAAAAAGAAAATTTGTTTATATGTATATTCATAATTACTTAACTGAACTACAATTGTATAAATAAACGTTCTTGAGCTAGATTATTGTAATTAAAGGATTTCACAAATATTTAATTGGTTTATTATATTTTATAAAATGAATCGTCTTGTTGATTGGGTTGGATGCATACAAGAATTACTATAGAGGTGATAGTTATTTTCATTAGTACATGTGTGAGACTTTTATGTGCTAGATGCACATGCATTTCTTACACATGTACACTAGTATTTATGAGTTTTCTTTTTCTTACTTACTGATAATGTTGTTTATTGGATATGAATATGTGAACCATGTGTCATTTCCCTTCTATTATAAATTACTTTAACTTCAAGACAAAGTTTCCTGAAGGGTGGGTGTATGTAACAACCCTAATGAATTAATTAAGTATCATGATTAAATATTTTTTTAATAAATATTAGTTCAATAAATATTAGTTTAATAGATTCTTAATTTTTTTTTTACGACTTATTTTATAATTTAATTGTATTGGTAGATGGCTCCATTAATGTGGGGATAAGGTGGTTGAGGCTTAATGGGGGTTTAAATATGGTTGATTTTTAATGGGGGAATAAGGCAGTTGGAAGGAAGGAGAAGGGGATAAGGAAAGGGAGAGGACTCGAGAAGGGGAGATTTTTGGGTGGAGTAACATTTTTCATATTAGGGAAGGTGAGAAAAAAATTGGAGGGCGAAGGAGAAGGGAGGAGGACTGTTTTGTTATTAAAGACTTGAGGAATTTCAAAGGGGGCACCTCTTGCTAGGAATCTTGGGCTCGGGGATGAGGAAACCGTAAGGAATACTCGGGCTAGGGAGCCAGATAGGTTGTTCCTTGCTGGTTGGGAGGTTAATCAGTTTGGGCAGAGCTTCAGGCAGAGCTTCAAAAAAACATCATTTTGAGGTAGATATGTTTTATTATCATCATTATTATGATGATGTCCATTATTTATATATTGTTCATAATAATTATGTTGAATATGTTTTTTATTATCCTACTGCTCATTATTAATTCTGTTGAACATTGTTATTATGTTGAATACCGAACTATAAAGAAATTTTGATAGAATTTCTATATTTAAATTTATGTTTTATAAGGCTATGTATGGATAGACTGTACAATATCTGAACACATGATTCACAACAATCGAGTGTGTCTGTCTGTCTGGTTCACAACAATATGTTCTTGTATTAACTAGATACAACAATGATCCAATCTGTTGTCTGTATAGGGTCGGATCAATCTGGTCAGAATTGGAATAAGACACAATTAGTTTCTTTAGATTTGTCACCATTGGTGTAGCCATGTGTTTACAACTCACGATCCCAAACTTTTTCAATATCTCAACTGTGTACTTCCCATGAATTAGGAAGATCTCATTAGTTCTTTGCCACACCTCTAGTGCCAAGAAGGAGTGTATCATACCAAGATCCTTCATCTCAAACTCAAAATCCAACGCATACTTACATTTAATAATAAGGCTCTCTATACTAGTGAGGAATAAATCATCAATGTAGATGACCAGAATCAGGGCCTCACCATTAACAGTCTTGTAGTACATGTTGGGATCAACAACACTTTTGTTGAAGCCCAAACTCATCAGGTTTCCATCAGTCCTAGCATAACAAGCTTGAGGTCCATTCTTGAGTTCATAGAGGGCCTTCTTCAATATACACACATGAGACTCTTTCTCATGTATGACAAAACCATATGGTTGTTTGAGGTATATTTCTTCCTCAATCTCTCCATTGAGAAAGGTTGTCTTCACATCCATCTGATGTAGTCTCCAACCCATGTATGTTGTGAGGGAAATAATCATCCATATAGAAGTGTGTTGAGAAACAAGAGAGAATGTCTCCTAATAATATATTCCCTCCACCTGAGATAATCCTCTAGAAAAAAATATTTCTTTATGCTTATCGATGCTTCCTTCAATTGTATGTTTGATCTTATAGATATATTTGGAAGTCACTACAGACTTCACTTCATATATATATATATATATATATGGAAGAATGTATTCTCGATGTTTTCCAAACATCAACACTCCCTTTCAATGAGGGAGACATTCTCAACCAAGGTTGTTCACCATAGGTACACCCTCGTGAGTGAATGTTAGCATGATGCTAATTTCCATGTGAAAAAAACCTCAAGCAACTTGAGTCGATATTATTCCCTGTCATGATCAAGGAAGGACTACGTCTAGGCCCATTTATGACAAGTGCACCTTAATGATAAATGTATCTTATCTCCCTTAGTCTGGAGCATAATCTAGGAGAATCTATGCCTAATTATGAAACATAAAAACTCCCCTTTATCTAGGGAGGTATCTTTCCATAGTAGTACACAACTACTGTCTAGAGACACACAGTCTCCTCCAGTGGTACACATCCACTATAGTAGAAATTTTTTTTTCACACATGGCACTCCCATGTGTACTTCTAGAGGCTACACCCTCTAGAAACACTAGGTCCAACCCCCATAATGTGTGACATCAACGTTCAAATCCATTGAGATGTCCCCATGTGCTCTCCACATGGTATGTTGGGCTATAATCCCAAATGAACTTGTCCCTTCTCAAATAAGTTTACCACTTATCCCTTATTGAATAAGTGTTGTCACGTATCAACTCAACTCAATTCACAGAGGAGTACTATATGGAGAATGTTTATCACACTTAGCACTCCCATGTGGACTTATAGAGGCTACACCCTCTACAAACAATAGGGTCAACTCCCATAGTGTGTGATGTCAATGGTAAACTCCCTTGAAATGTCCTCATGTGCTCTCCACATGGTACGTTGGGATATAATCCCAAACCCTCTTATCCCTTCTTAGATAAGTGTCATAACAGATCAATTCACTTCAGTTAAAGAGGAGTATGATATAGAGAATGTTTTAGGAAGCTACAAATGTCAACACTCCCTTTCAGTGAGGGAGGCATTCTCTTCCACACCAAGTCTATCACGAGAGTACTTGAACTTCATCCTGGTAAGGGGTTCATTAAAAACATCAACAACTTGTTCATTTGTAGGAAGGTATTGCACCAATACTTCCTTCCTTTACACCATGTTTCATATGTAATGGTACTTGATCTCAATGTGTTCCGATTTTTCATGAAACACTCGATTATTTGAGAGCTTCACACAACTTTGCTTATCACAATGAGTAATGGTAGAATTTAGCACATGTCCAAATAAATATGCAAGGATCTTGTGAAACCAAATGGCTTCATGGAATTCCACACTCAATTCAATGTACCTGTTTCTGCAGTAGTTAAGGGCACATAAGTTTGTTTCCTTCTACAGAAGAAAACCATGGTAGATCCCAAAGTGAAGAAACACTTGGAGATTATCTTCTTGTCCATTGTGATCCATGCCCAATCTGAGTGAGTATATCCTTGCAATCTCATGTTAATACTATAAGTTTATCTCATACCATGTCCAATTGTTCCTCGTAGGTATCTCAACACATGTTTCACATCAAGCTAGTGTGTCTATATCGGTTGGATCATAAATTGGATAAGTGAACTTACTTTATAGAAAATATATGGTTTGTGTTAACCAAATAGGTCAATGATCCAATCAGTTGACTGTACATGGTCGGATCAATCTGGTTGAAATCAGAAGAATACACACTTAGTTTCTTCATATTTTTCACCACTGGTGTAGCCATGGGTTTACAGTTCATCATCCCAAACTTTTTCAATATCTCAAATATGTACATACCCTGACATAGGAAGATCTCATAAGTTCTTTGCAACACCTCTAGTCTTAAGAAGTAGTGAATCATACCAAGGTCCTTCATCTCAAACTTAGAGGTGAACTCATACTTGCATTCAATAATAAGGCCCCTTGTACTAGTAAGGAATAAACCATCAACGTAGAGGACTAGAATCAGGGCCTCACCATTAACAGTCTTTTAGTACATGTTGCGATAAAAAAAACTATTTTTGAAGCCAAATTCATCATGTGTCCATCAATCCTCACATTCCAAGATCGAGGTAAATGCTTGAGTCCATACTGGGCCTTCTTCAACCTACACACATGAGACTCCTTCTCATGTATGATGAAACCATCTCGATGCTCGATGTATATGTCTTCCTCAATCTCTCCATAGAGAAAGGTTGTCCTCACATCCATCTGATGTAGTCTCCAACCCATGGATGCTGCAAGGGAAATGATCATTTAGATAGAAGTGTATCGAGCAATAGGAGAAAATGTATCCTCATAATATATTCCCTCCACCTGAGAAAATCATCTAGAAACAAATATTTCTTTGTTCTTCTCGATGCTTCTATCAACTATATGTTTGATGTTATAGATCCATTTGGAAGTCACTACAGACTTCCCTTTAGGTGTTGGAACAATATACCACACATCATTCTTCATGATGGACATATAATCCTACATTATTGAATCTCTCCATACTGGTTGACTAGATTCCTCCTCATAACATGAAGGCTCAGAATCAATTATGTGTCTCATAGTTGAAGCATAGCACAAATATCTTTGAGGTATTTTTCTCTCTCGGAAGGTACCATGAGGATTTTCATGTACTTTTACCTCTTGCAGAGTCTGATGATCCCATGTAGGTCACTTATGACCTACTACAATATCTCTGGGAACATCACCTTGAGGTAAAATATCAATGGGATCAATAACCTCAATTGTCTCCCTATGAATTGTTGGAGGGTGAGGGGTAGAATGAACCATCTGTTCCTACTTCTCACTATCAATTTCCATGTGATATCCTCTAAATATCATGAATTATAACTCCTCCTCAAAGGTAACATCTCTTCTCACCTCAATTTGTCTTTGACCAATGAATTATATCTGATATGCCATCAAAGACTGACTATACCCCACAATTGTACCCTTTCTACCTGAAGGGTCTAGCTTGGTCCTTTTCTCTTTGGGCATATGCATGTATACTTGACACCCAATGAAGTTTCCAAGATTAGGTTTCAATCCAGTTAAGGCCTCCTTGAGAGTCATGTTCCTTAAAGTCTTATGAGGACTTATGTTATGAACATACACTATAGTCATGGATGCTTCTTCCCACAAAAACATATGTAAATGTTGATCATGAATCATCTCCTTGACTTCATCAGCAATAGATATGTTCTTCATCTTTGTGACCCAATTATGTTTAGGGTTGTAAGGAATAGTGTACTCCCTCTTGATTTGTGCCTCAATGTATAAATCACTAAAATCTTGGGAAATGTGTTCTCCTCCATTATCTCATCTCGGCACTTTGATCTTCTTTCCGGTCATATTTTCGACCTTTTCTCTATACTACTGAAATATGGCAAGGACTCCATCCTTGGTCTTCAAGAATTAAATCCAAGTATTCCAAGAGTGGCCATCAATGAAGATAACATAGTATAGGTATCCACTCAAGGAAGAAATTGTCATGGGTTCACATAAATCTATATGAACCAAGTCTAATATCCCCTTGGATCTCCTATCATTGCTCAGAAAGGACCCCTTGACATTCTTTCCTAGAGAACAACCTCTGCAAATGCCATCATGTTCAACATGGATCTTTGGAAGGCTTGCCACCATGTTCATGGGAGTGAGAAGAGATCTATAATTTAAATGAACAAGTATCCTATACTATAGTTTTATCAAACTAATTGAATCATTTATTAAGGCCTAAATTGGTCGGACAATCAATCTGTACAATATGTCCTCTTGAACACCAATCGCCCAATCAGAATCCATACTAGAGTTCTTATTCCTTGCAAGAACATTTATATCAGAGAAAGCAACCTTGTAGCCTTTGTTCGCTAAGGCTAAAATAGAGAGAAGGTTCCTTCTCATCCCAGGTACAAATAATACATCACTGAAATGGAGTTGGGTACAAGAATCCAATTGTAAGGAAGTGGATCCAACTCCTTTCATAGTATATCTCACATCATCACCAACTACAACATAAAAAAGATATTATTTCTCTAATAGATCTATAAGGTGCTCTTTGTATTTAGTCATATGTCTCAAAGCACCACTGTCAATCAACCAAATATCATTACTAGTAGGAACCATACTTGAGAGGGATGAAATGAAGAAGAAATCTTCATCGTTCATGCTTTCATTCCTTGACTTCCTCTGAGGTGGTTCTAAATCAACATTAGAAATAGAAGAAAGTTTCTTTCCTTTCTTCCATGTAGGAAATTGTTTCACATAGTGGCCATACTTGTCACATATGAAACACTGAACCTTTGACATCTCCTTCTTTTCATGCTTAGAAGTTGGTGTTGACTTCCTTCCTTTAAATGTTTTTCTGAAACATCTCATTTTCCTTTGATTTCCCTTGCATGAGTGGCAAGGGCTTGATTGTCATCATGATGGTAACATTGCATGCCTCTAGCTGTTTCCTCTTGAGTACATTCTTCCCATAAATGATCAAACTTGGGAAATTTTGATCACCCACTAATAATTTGAAGGAATTGATCTGAGTGTCTTGGAAGACCGTTAAGGGTAATCATGACAATTTCTCTATTAGAGATTATTTATCCAATAGCACCCAACTGACCTTTGATCTCTGAAATCTTCATGAAGAAGTTGGAAACTGTATCAAACTTCATCATCTTGAGATTATGAAGCTGGTGTCTCAAGGAAAGTGATTTGTTGGTGTTTTTGCTCTCAAACAACTTCTTCAAGGGTTTGTACATCTACTTAGTTTTTTTCAAGTTGGATATGTGAGGGGTTAAATGGTATCTCATAGAATAGATAATGATTTTCTCACTTTTGCATAATTCTCCCTCCATTGATATTTTTCTACATCATCAGTTGATTCTATTACAACATCTTCTACATACTTCATTAGGTAAATCTCTTCTAGATTGATGAGCAATCTAGATTTCCAAGAACTGAAGTTAGTTGTTCCGTCAAGTCTTTCCTCCACCAAAAGATGGTTCACCATGGTTGTTGGAAGAGTGCAGAAACTTTAACCTAAGTTGCAACAAAACAATGAATTGAAATAGGTGTTGTAGAAGTTCAACACATGTGCAATAGTATTCTTTCAAGAACATTGTTCTAATACCATGCTAGAGTTTAATGTTCTTCAATTACATTTAGTTTCTTTACAAATTTACATGAACGGAAGCATAAACCATGAACAATAGAAAAAATAATAACCAAGGTAACAAGAACAATAACCATGCACAAAGTATAGTAAAAAATGCCAAGACAAAATGATTATAATAGATTTATATATTATTAAAATGATAAGAGTTCCATATATATAGAACATATAATGACTATCCATGAAAGGATGTGTCCCTTGGATAATATGTAACTACTTATTTATTAAGTATATTTATGTGTTATATTATAAATATCATGTCATATATATATATATATATATATATATATATATATATATATATATATATATATATATATCTATAAGAATATATTCAAAATCTTTTCCAAACATCAACAAGAAGTCAAAGAATATTATAATTTTTATATAAAAAGAAATGTATACAAAGATCTTTTCCAAAGAATATGTTAGGGTTTTTACTTTTAAAGAAACCCTAGAATTAATAACCATAAGTGCACTCATGATAAAATTATACAAATTAAACAATGATCACATGAAGTAAGAAGTTGTTCCTAATCTCAAAATGAAATATGGAAGCATAAAATAAATTATTGTTAATAGGTTATCATTGTAGCTATTTCATGGCTACCTATTTAGGGTATAATCCACTCGAGACTATATAAACGTGGAACCCTGGTACTAGTAATGAAGAGATGTTTACCTTGTGAGAAATGTCAAGGAGATTACTTGACCTCAGAAGTGTGAGACCAAGTATGGAGTCCATGATAACAAGTTTGAGTTTGACTTTGTTCCAGTTTGCGTCGTATGTGAGTTACACCAACTTGTTGTCTCAAGTCTTTGACGACCAGCTTGAGGGTTTTTTCATAACTCTGCATTAAATATTCACCAAGTCTTGTTAACGGGTGCAACAAGAATGTATGTTAAGCATAGTAATCAACCCAAAATTTAAAATATGAATTTTTTCGTTCATTATCTGAATCCTTAAATGAGTTGAACGTTTACTTCTTGACCATCCCCATCCATATGAAAGGAATTTCCCAAGGAGGACACCATCAAAATTTATTAACCCAAGTAAAAAGAAATGAGCGAAAGAATTTATTTATCCCCTATCAGTAACCTGGAAAAAAATGTTTGGTTTGGTTGTGAACATTATACAAATTGTGAAATCCATCAAAAACAAACAACCCTACCTTAATCCTGAATATTATTGAGGACACGGGTAAGGGTAACTTATTAAACCTATTACTGAATGTGTTGTCCATGAAAAATAAATTAAAGAGGAATAAAATATGAAGGATACATGAAGTTGATCATAGGATCAAAGATCCTGAAATATAAATGAATGCAAAACTAGTATAGTGTTTCCTTCTAAGTTAGAGAGTCTACAACCTTAGTATGAATATCAATTTACATTGAGGAACGAAGGAAAAAAATCCATCATGAGTTGGTGGTAATTTAAGTGTGTATATAAGAGTTGACCTCAACATTAACACAATGAGAAATAAGTCCCCGAGGTGTAGGACAGTCGGTGACGGAGTGTGTTGTTAAGCCACTCCATGATGTTAAAGTCACTGGTTCGAAACCTGCGGGGACAAAAAATCCAGCCATGTTAAGGGTTGGTGTGGCTCAGGCTGGGTGCAATCCCCAGGTGATTTTGATGGCATAGATTCCCCTAAGTCGCGGTTTCTCAAGCCACAGGTTAATCGCAGGTCCTGCACAAATTAACAAACAAAAAAAAAACACAATGACAAATAATTCATAGTTACATTGTTAAAGAGATTTTTTTAATAAAAAAAAATCTATAGTATTTAAGAATAGAAAAATATGACTTACTTAGCAATGCTCATGGAAAATGCTTACAGAATCAGTAGATGGGTAAACGTTTGAGCCTAAAGTCTCTATGTGTTTGAGGCAAAAGATTATGGTTCTTTTGTTGAGAATAGAGGTAATGAATTAATCCTATGCTTGAAAAATGAGACATAATCAAGAGAGAAGGTATGAGTTTGGTGAAGGGGCTATCAATCCTCTTTAGTGGAAACATTACGTGGAATAAGCTCTATCACCATAACGGTGGAATAATTTTTTTAACTGTGAGTTAACCCATGGTTCTTTACTACGTAGGATTGCATCGTATCCTCTTTCATAAATTGATACAATGCGTAACTAGGTTCTCATTTATTGTATTGTAATGTCATATGAATTGTTTATCTCAAGAACAAATTAGATAAGGTGTATAAGAGAAAACTTCAAACCACACTTATTGCTATCATACCAAATTTTATACAAGACGATAATATGTCATAGAGATAATGGTTTTACCAAAGTAACACCATTTATGAAAAAGAATGATAATTATATTCTTAATGAGTTTATTACTTTCATATGAAAATTGTTATAATAATTGATGATAATGAGAAAAATTTTATCAATATTAAAGGGTTTTCTAATTATTAAAAATAAGATATATCAATTCTATATATAGAGAGAGAAACTCTTAAGAGAAGATTAATAATGAAAGATATAATACATAGAATGTTGTAGACTGATGTGTTACTAGAGTTGAATAGTGGTAATGGAAGTCAACAAGCTTTTAACCTGGTGTGGTAGCTCCATGATCATTAGACACAATGTCAAAAAAAGGTTCATGAAAGTAATTAAAACAAGTTTTATCATGGAAACTTTAAGTCTAATTATTAACTTTGACTATATATGCTAATTAACAAATTATCTTTAAAAATGAAAATGTTGGTAATGAGGTGATGTTACATTAA
>ML808823.1:69460-80754 GCA_009831015.1 Picea engelmannii
TGCATATTTTAGAATTTAAGGGACTTGATGAGGAGATCCAATATATGTTTGCATCCTAGTTTTTGTAATAGCATAGTCAAAATGGACCTATATAATTCTTCTTTCACTACTCACTATAGTATGCAACATGGACCCATATTATTTAGGTTTCTTTGGACCTATGGGAATGATAGATAAGGGACATAAGGTAAATCTTGTCACTCCTTGAGTTGATCAATGTTTCTAAAGAACTTCTTAGATAATTTTCTAGAGGAAGGTAGTGGAAGTGGTTCCATAGTTTTTGGGTAATGAAAGGATTATTTCTTAGCATTTGGAATTTGACATTCATCCTAAAATGATGGCTCCCTATACTTGGATTTAGGTGAAAATTCCAAATACCCCCTTTTTATATGTTTCAAGGGTTCTTTAATAGATAAGGAATGTTATTTTCCATTGGGTATATCCTAAGAAATTGTGAAGAAATGTTATTATCCAAGTAATGGTATTTCAGCATGGGAACATGACTCGGTGGGATCCTACTCTAAATATTCTAGAATTCCTAATTATTTTCAGCACTTTAAGTTCATATCATCCTTTAGCTTCAATGAAGAATTTAGACTTCTTGAACATGTGGTATACCTCTTCCCACTTGAGTTTTTCCCCATCCCTTTCCAGGATTTCTGATGTATCATCGTACATGACTATGATCACTTTTGGATCCCCTTCCATTTGATATCCACTACAATAGGCCCTAATACCATGTGTATTACTTGTTTTATTTTTTCGAAGGGGAATAATTGGACATACAAGAAAAAGTGAGATCAATGCGGAAATTAAAATCATAGGTAATATGAAGTTGAATGCATATCAAGAAATTTTAATTACCAAAAGATTCATTTGAACAAACATTGTCTAGGGAGTCATTGTCTAAGGATGACAAGATGATGAAAGGCTTGTTGAGTATCTTGGTGAAAGTTTGAGGAGGAAAGTGTGGAAACTATGCTCAAAATATGAAATCGAAGGTCTTGAGGTTAACTCCTCCAATGGAAATCAGAGGAGTTCATAAATAGTGTCTCAATGTATATCAAACAAGTTAGTTTCAAACCCTTCAATGTGGATCGAAATAATTTGTGCCAAAGCTTCAAACCAATGTTAAGGAGGGTTTGTTGAATAGACATCGATATGATATCAGAAGACTAGATGACAACTCCTTCGATGAAAATCGAAGGAATTAACACCACGTGTTCCGATATCACATTGGAGGAGTTGAGCTCAGAGCCTTCAAATTTTATACTATGGGAATGACAATTGACGCAATTTTAAGGAAATCCTCCCACCATATCAGACGAGTTAACAGGAACTCCTATAATATGATTGGAGGAGTTATCAAAACGTATTACGAGGTAACTTTATAAAAGAGTCAAGGTTGTGGTTCAAAAATCAGTAGCTACACAAAAGAGGATGATTTCATAGTGTGCTCTTTTCTTGGAAGGGGAACTCATATTAGGGCCTTGACAGGATTCTGGGATCCATTAGGGTCGATCGATGAGGCTAATTGAATGATATTCATGTTGTGTAGGTTTTAAGAGGTCATGAAACCCTAAACAATGTGAATGGAGGTGTTTCAATAGTAGATGCATGGCCTCAGTTATAGAGTGTTTGAAAACACAGGTATTCCAACAAAGGATGAACACCTTTAGTAACTACTCACATAATTAGATCAAATATCAACACATCGATGTTTTCACTTGGTAAAACCTTTATGGGGAAACATACACGAGCCCAACCAACGTGACCACTTGGAGCAATTTATTAATCCAAAAGAGAAAAATTAGAGAGATATTTTACAATAGAGCTTCTCACAATAAATCATCAGAAAATGACCCTCCATGCTCTTTAAAAAGATATCATGGACCAATCGGGTGTTAATCCAAAGATTAATGGTTGTTAATATCAAGGAGAGTATGAAATGTTATATCATTCTATGTCAGGAACATATCATGACCACCATATTTCCTAACTACAAATGCATACTAATGCGTACTATAGAAACACACTAAGAAACACACTTTTACCTAACGACGCATTAGACCAAGTAGATCTTAACTAACTCCTAAGTGTCCAAATATCCTAACACGCCTTCTTAATAACAACTTAGGATAGGATTGAAGGATTTACAATAGTGACACAATAGAAGAAGTAAGGAGGCATTAGAGCCTATCCTCCCTTAATGACAACTTCTTCAACTCCTAACATAGATCAAAGTTTGGAAATCTTCGATTTCGTAAGAGACTTTGTGAAAATGTCTGCAACTTGATCTTCTGTATGAAAAAAGAGCACTTCAATAACTTTATAATGAATGAGATTTCTTATGAAGTGCATGTGTAGATTGATGTTATTGTTGCACTGATATTGAACTTGGCATTTTGCGAACTTGATGGCACTCTGATTGTCACACCAAATGCTATTTGAATGATGCTGATCAAATCCAAACTCTGAAAGGATCTTTCAAAGCCACAAGGCTTCTTGACTTGCATTTACTGCTGCTCAGTACTCTTCTTTTGCTGAAGAAAGTGAAATAGCCTGTTGTTTCTTACATTTCCAAGTGACAGGTCCTGAACCAAGGCTGAAAACATAACCTACACTAGACTTTCGATGATCAGATTTGCTAGCCCAATATGAATTAGTGAAACCAACAAATAAAGGAGTCCCCCCTGAACTGTAAAGTATCCCGAACTAAACTATCCCACAAACATAGAGAGGTATCCTTTTAGCTATTTTCCAATGGATTTTATGCGGTGTTTGCATATATCGGGAAACAAGACCAACATCAAAGGAAATATCAAGATGGGTATGAGTCAAGTATAAGAGGCTACCAACTAACTGACGATACAAGGTGGAATAAACTTCAGGATAAGTACAGGTGGAAGTAAGATTGACTCCATATAGGGAGGGAGAAGGGGCTTGTTTACAATCATCCATGTGAAAGTGACGAAGAAGGTCACAAGCATACTTAGACTGGGAAAGAAAAAATCCTTCATTTTTTTGCAAAACTTGGAGGCCAAGGAAATAATGCAAAAAATCTAAGTCTATCATTTCAAATTTCTTCTTAAGGCTATTTTTCACATGGTTTAAAAGTTTTGAGTCACTACCTGTAAGGATAAGGTCATCAAAATAAAGGATAAGGATTATGAGATGGCTTCCTACTTTCTTGGTATAGACACTAGCATCAAAATGACATCTAGAGAATCTAGTGTGAATAAGAATTTTTTACATTTTGGCATACCAAGCTTGGGGAACTTGATAAAATACTATAAAGAGATTTTTTAAGGTGATAAACAAGGCTAGAGTCATTCTGGTCATAGTGAAGAGGTTGTTCCATGTAGATTTATTATTTCAAATCTCCATGCAAAAATGGAGATTTAACATCCATCTTATGGACCTCCCATTTATGTGAGGCAGCAAGGGAAAGAACAAGGTGGATGGAATTCATTTTGTATATACTGGCAAAGGTTTCTTTATAGTCAATTCCTTCAACCTGGGAAAATCCTTTTAGAACTAACTGAGCCTTATGTCTTTCAACACTTCAATCTGATGCATACTTAGTTCTATAGACCCATTTACATATGACAAGTTTTCTTCCTTTTGGAAGAGGTACAAGATCCCAAGTATTGTTTTCCATTGAAGAACGATACTCTTCATTCATTGTTGTATCTCAATTTGCATGACCTGAAGCTTCTACAAATGTCTCTCGATCATGAGTCTTTGAAACTTGAGTGAAAAGGGAAGAGGCTTGCTGGAACTATGAACGTGTTCAACGTTGATCCAAAGGATCACCAACAAGACCACCAACTACTTCTCGTGTTGAATACTCCCATGTTGGAAGTGATGGAACTGGTGTTAGTTCAGGTTCAAAGGACTCATCTAGAGGAAGGTGAGAATATGAAGGTGTATTTTCATCATCACTTTCATCATCTGAAGAAGAAACCATAATAGGATTAGAAGAAGTCACAAATGTCGAAGATGGCTAGCAGGCTAAATAAGGCGCAATCGTTGAATTAAGCTCGTAGGCCAAGATATTTTCATCAAAGTTAACATCTCTTCTTATAATAATTTCATTACAATGTGGTTGAAGAAGTCTATAACCTTTGAAATCTTCACAATAACCAACAAATATACACTTCTCACTTTTAGGATACAATGATTTCCTTTTCTCATAAGGAATGTGAGTCCATGTTATACTGCCAAATACACAAAAGTGACCTACATCTGGTCTAATTTTAGTCCAAGATTATTTGGGTGTTATATTTTTAATAGACTTTGTGGGAGTGTGATTGACTATGTAATTTGCATAGTTGATTGCTTCCACCCAATGCATTAGAATTAATCCCATAGATTATATCATACAATTATCCATTTATTTTAATGTGTGGTTATTTCTTTTGAAAACACCATTTTTTTGTGGTGTATATGGAATAGTGTGTTTCATTTGGATGCCCTGTGTAGTTCAATAACTTGTAAAATTATTATACACATAATCACCACCATTATTTGTTCTTAACTTTTGAATTTGATGTACACGTTTCTTTTCTGCAAGGGCCTTGTACGCTAAACACTTGTCAAAAACTTATCTCTTAAGTTTTAAGATGTAAACCCAAGTACATCTAGAAAAATCATCAATAAATGTTAAGAAGTACTTCCACCGAGCAAACAAAGGAGAATAAAGTGGAACACACAAATAACTGTGAACAAGTTGCAAATGGTGCGAGGTGTGTGATGAGGCACTTTTGTCAAAACTATCTCGATGATGTTTTCCAAGAACATCTCTACATAAAAAAGGAGGAAGACCAATCACCATATGTTGATTACATAGTTGTTGTAATGAGCGATAGTTTGGATGACCAAACTGCTCATGCCAAAATTTTCTTAAGTCATCTCTATGAGAAACAAAAACCGATGAAAAATATGATGAACCAAAGTTTTCAAACTTGTACAACATGGTAATATCATTAGAAATTCCAGTGGCAAGAACATTTTTAGGATCTTTTCTATCCTTGATTACAACTTAGTGAGGTGAAAACTCTATGGTTTTACCTTGACCTAAATGAGTGATTTTATATACTGATACAAGGTTACAAGAGAGACTTTGAACACATAACACATCATTGAAATGACCATTATCTACTTGAATTGTTCTAGATCCTACAACACTAAGAGATCTATAATCACCAACACGTATTTTCTTGGTGTTACATTCATTTAGAGAAGAAAATATGTCTTTATCCTTATCCTTATGATAAGATTCTCCTGAATCAAGAAGTCACTCATCAGAAGAAGAAGTAGAAGTTGTATTGAAGAAGAAACCAGAAGAAGAAAATGCATGCCCATGAGAAGAAGAAGAAGAGGTAGAATCAATATTGATGTTCTTCTTGTTCATCGTTGCTTCTAAAGTTGCGATATTCTTGAAATATTTGGAATCATCATGACCATATTTATCATAGAAGTTGCAATGTCTTTCAGTCTTGTTATTTTTATATTTTTCTCCTTTTTCACTATTAGGAGTTGAAGCTGTCTGAGTGGGTTTGGGACCCTTACATTCTTTGTTGTCATACCAAGGATGTTCTTCTTGTGATACTTGGGTTTATCTTTCTACTAGGAAACTAAGGATTTGTTGGAGGTACCTACATTGTTGATCACTCCAAGTTGTACACGCTTATCTTCCTCTCTAATCCAAGAAACACAAAAGGACTCAAGAGTGGGTTTTTGATAAAATTTCACTAGAGCCTCTCTCATGGAATCAAAGGTAGATACAAACACATAATATGCACTACCTATATTAGAAAGAATAATATATACGCAACTCTCTTCCTCCATTTCTATCTCACATTTTTAAAATAGCATTCTAAGTGTTTTAAAATTAGATAGATAGTCTCCAAGGCAACAAAAATCACTTGGACTTAAGGTCAGTACTTGATTTTTTAACTATTGTGCTTGAATAATATTGAGTTTTCCAAACACATATTCAATCTTTTTCCAAGATTCATGGGGGTCATCGATTTCTTTAAGGTGGAACCTTAAATCAAGAGAGATGTACATTCTAATTAGTCCACATGATCTGTCACTCATATTATCCCATTTGAATTTCTTATCATCATCAGTGGGTTATTTTTCCTTTCCCAAGGTAATATGGTAAAAGCATTTACTTCTTAATAAATCTTCCATATGAGATTCCCATTTGAGGTAGTTGGTGTTGGTAAGCAAGAGATTACTTGTAGAAGCCATATTGAATATGAAAATATCTTGAAAAGTTATGTGTTTTAAAAAAAAAAAGTCACTAAAAATGGACTTTGGATGTGAGATTTATGCCCTTTTAAAAAAAGTCATAAACGATATCGAAACAACCACGTGATAGTGTAAGTTGTTTTATGAAGTGACCCACTTTTATAAAGAGAAGTGGGGATTACTTTTATAATAAAGTTACTTTATAAAATAAAAGTTGCATGAAAAATAGATAACTCTAAAATAAAATATTAAAGCTAATTATAGTGATTCACTTTTATACTTGAAGTGAAATACTCTGTACAATTTGAGCATGAACTTTTTCAAAAAAAATTACAAAAGAGAGACTTGAACTCCAGACCTCTTACTTAATAAGACAACTTTTAACCAAATGGTTCAGCAAAAAATATTGAATTTTTTAGGAAGAGGATTGGGGTTGTTGTTGTTGGCGGAGGTGGCCTTGGAGAGTGTGCTAAAAAAACTTTTTTCACATAAGAAATTTTGTTTTCTTCTTGATGACAACAAGGGTTAGATAAAAGTTAGCTTACCTGGAAGATGCACCTTTTCCTATCTATTTCTGATTTTCCGAGATCACACAGGGAATGGGGAAAAGAGCATATGCATATCTAAAAGAGTAGCAACACAAAAATAAATAATACAAAACCGAAATAAAACCAAAATAATAATACTCTACAAAAATTTTCAAAAAGTATATGCATGCTTTATACCTTCAGATCAGACTGAAATGGATGTATCTTGGGCAAACATAAACCTTTTCGAGTGAAAATAAATGTGTTCCTGAATGAAATGAGTGCTCCAGACTCAATGGAAAAGTCCTCTCAGCCGATAAATGTACATAAATGACAAAAAATGGATATGCGGCAACTTGAATTCATGATCTCGATCTACAACAGGAGTGGGTCTTCAAACATGCTCTAATACCATGTTCAACAACACAAGTATTCAAACAGAGGAAAAAACACTTCAATAACCACTTACATAACCATATCAAAGATCAACACATGTATGTTTTCACTTGGTAAAATTCCTACAGAGAAACATCTACGACCCTATCCAACGTGGCCACTTAGAGTAGTTTATTAATGCAAAAGAAAAATATTACAGAGAGATTTTGCAAGAGAGTTTCTCAGAATCGATCATCATAAAATGACCCTCCATGATATTTAAATAGATATAATGGACCAATCAAGTGTTAGGCCACATATCAATGGTCATTAATATCGAGGAGAGTATGAATTGTCGGATCACTCTATATTGGGAACATATCCTGACCCTCGGATTTCCTAACTACAAATGCATACTAATGCATACTAAAGAAACACAATTTTACCTAATGAGACATTAGACCAAGTATATATTAACTAACTCCTTAGTGTTTAAATATCCTAACATAGAGGAGGTAGAGGGTAGATATGAAAATAAGAGGGTAGTGTAGAGAGGAAAACATAATAAGAAAAAAACCTAAACCTAGCAATGGAAATTCCTTGAGGTTTACCTGTCGATGTGCTACCACGTGGAATTTGATGAGAGGCTATGGATATGAAGGAGAGAGATTGGTGCATTCTTCATTTTGAGAGACAATTTTTTACTCTATTCCTTAACTCTTGGTGAAATGGTGAGAATGATGAGTCAATCGACGAATATATAGAAATCGACAATTTTAGCATTTAATGTCATTGGTTGGTTATTTATGATCAAAGGAATCAAGGTTAAGTCCTCTAATTTACATCAGAGGACTTCGTGGGAATTCATTCGATGCATATCAGAGAACTCAATTGCAAGTCTTCTATTCTTGTTTGTGAACATGGAGGAAATTCATACATTGGACATTGAAGGAGTTGGAGTCAACTCCTACAATTCCATCAGAGAGGTTGAGGTAAACGTGTGCAATAAGTGAGTTTTATCAGAGAGTGTGAGGGGAACTCCTTTTATGTGCAATAAAGGAGTTAGAGTAAATTACTCTGAGGTACATCATAGGAGTTAGAGGGAACTCCTACGATCTAAATCAGAGGAGTTAAAGTTAGCTTTGTCGATTATCTCAAATTTTCTTAAAAATGAATTTCTTCAAGTATTTCATGTTTCCATTGTTGAATTGAAGTAAGGATGAGGCTAATGAAATAATCTTTCAAAATTGTTTAAAAATAAGGGGCTCCATTTCTCAAAAACAAATTGCAATTGAATTATGAAAATGGAGGGTTTTATTGCTTTGCACAACGAATGAAAACAAACTAGGAGAAGCCGTGAATCTCTATCATATGATATCCATACATGTTTTAGAGAAGGGTTCATTTTTCACGTGCAATATCAAGAGAGAAAAAATAGGTCCAATAACGCATATTCTAAGAGAACTTAGATGTTACAGAGAAGGGATCAAGTCCTTACATTTGACCATATTGTCTTAAAATTGTTTCTTATCCATATGATGATTGACCAAAGGATGAGGTGTAGTAAGCATGAAAGAAATGAAACATCAGGAATGATGATAAATCAAGTTATATATCATTTCTCTGGTGTTTCTCTGCTGCTAGCGAGCATCCATAACCCCAATGAAGATACTTGCATGTCCCATGTGATCTAGAAAGCCTTTCCCCAAGCCTTTACCTTTTGTAAAATTTGATTCTATTTTCTTTAGAGAGAGGTTGATGGGGGGATTCCAATTATCCTTTAAAGGAACTAAGTATGAACCATGTGATGGTACTAATTTCTATCTTGATTATAGATGAGTTAATCTCATGAGTCATGATATCTAGATTACCACAAACATATCTTATAGATAATTATCTTTCAGTTCACATAATGTAATATTATATTCTTAAGTATGGGTCCTTGGTTCTTTGTTTCATTATATTGTTCTTGCATGTTGATGAGCCATATTCCTCCACTAGATATTACTTGATATAGTGCATAATAAGGTTTAAATGGTTGGGGTGTTATGTGGATAAATACCATGTCACAAAATATTTATGTTATTTTCACTAGATGTGATAAAAAATAAATGTATGACCAAGACTAATATATTGGGAAATCAAAATACCAAGGTAGAATTTTTTGGGAAGAAACAAGAATCTAAAAAACTTAAAAAAAATCAAGGCATACTTTGAAAAAAATAGAAAACAAATAACAAAAATAAATGGGGAAAAAGAAGGTAAAATTTAGAGATTTATTTATGTACAAGTGAGTAATAGCCTCAAAGGATAGATTCTATAGCACTTGAGAATTTTTCCATTAATGAGGAGAGAGAAAAGTGAGGAGACAATATAGATCGTCCCTATGATACTATAAGAGATATAGTCTTCTAGATCTGGTCACCCTTGAGCCAATTAATTTATTCCATAGGAAAATGAAAATGTCAAGAACCTTCTCCAAGTAACTTTCTAGAACTTGGCTCATTTTTAGAACCACCAAGATCTAACTCTGCAAAAGTACTCAACAACATCTTATTTACACCATACTTGTTCCTTCTCCCTTATTTTACCGAGACGAGAATAATAGAATGCCTAGGAATTTTCTTTCCTTTTCAAGTTATCCTTCTCCTTAACTCTTTGGAGTATTGGCCTAATTGTTTTCTATCTTGTTTCCTAACCTCCCACGTTCTTGGGGGTAGGTTCACACTTGTCCTCATGGACAACAATCACTTTTACCCTCATGGTTTCTATCCTCTTTTCACTTTTCCCATGGAATAAAGTATTTCTCTTATCATAGTTGGCTTCTCTGATCAATTTATTTCAAGTAATTTTAAATAAAATAATATTTACATAAAAAGATTTCACCGTCAATTACTTATGGTGATAAAAAATGTTAATCAAAGTTTTTCCCAATGTCAAAATTCAATAATCATAACCACATAAATTTACTCTAATATTTAATTTGAAGGGACGTTACATCTTCCCCCCTTGAAATGAACATGATCCTCAGTGTTCCAATCAAGTTCCCAACCTTGGAATGGAAATGGATAGGATTTAATCATAGCCTCTTCCATTTCCCAAGAGGCCTCACCAAGACTAAACTGCTTCACTTTAACCTGAGAAATGGCTCTATTTTGCAACATGGTTTATTTCTTATCGAGTATGCATAGTGGTTCCAGCTATAACTCTCCCTCGGGTTCCACCAGGATCATATTCCAATTTAAAACATGAGTTATACCAGATACATATTTCTTCAATAATAAAACATGAAAAAAATTATGTACTTTCAAATGGACTCGTAGTGAAATATGTTAGGGAATTCATCCTACTATGGCCAACACTTCAAAGGGTCCAAAATATCATGGTGTTGGCTTAGAACATTTTCCAAGACTGAGTGAATTGTTTTTGGGTTTTATTTTTAGATAAACATGGTCTCCGACATTAAAATCCTTATGCAATCTTTTTTACTATACATAAACTTTTTTCTTGTCCCGTGCACTTTTCAAATCTTGTTTCACTTTTTGTACCATTGATTCCATTTATTTTAACATGTCATGCCCTATAATAATCCTTTCAATAAGATCATATCAACTCACTGGTGTCCTAGACCTTCAACCATGCAATACCTCGAAAGGAATCATCTTTAAGGATGATTGGTAACCATTGTTGTATGAAAATTCAATTAGGTGGAGACAATGTTCCAATTTTATTGTGTACTCCATGACTTACATTCGTAACATATCCTCAACAATACGGTTAGTCCTTGTAGTATAACCATCATTTTGAGGATGGTAAGTAATGCTGAAACTCAATTGTGTGTCCATTCCACTAAACAAAGTCTTCCAAAAGTTGGAAGTGAATTTTGGGTCTTTGTCCAAAATAATGGTTTTAGGAAACCCATTCATTTTGAAAATTTCCTTTATAAAACCTTATGCAATATTAATATATTTATAAGTGGAATTTACTGAGACAAAATGTGGTTATTTTCTAAGTTTATCAATCACAACCATAATAGAATAATTGTGTTTCTTTGATATAGGTAAATAGGTGATGAAATCCATGTTGATCACTTCCCATTTCCGATCTGGAATGGGTATAGGCTATATTAAT